>CANSZD010003768.1:0-296504 GCA_947648045.1 Beta corolliflora | reverse complement strand
GTTAAAGTTTATAAGGAACATATAGAATGGCTTAAGAAAATAGAAACGGATGTTGAAACTAGGTTCTTTGATTTATTTGGTAAGAATTTAAAAATCAAGGAATTATAGGAGAGTGTAAAGAATGAAAATTATCTGATCAATTTAGAAATTTCAAACTTAAAGGAATTTGTCCATGTTCTAAGTTCCTTTGATATTAGATCAACTCCTCGAAGGTTACGGACCGAGATCGAAAATTTGAATAAAGAGAAAAATATTTTAAGGAACAAATTAGAATCTCAAGAAGGAACCGGATTGCATGAAAGGAACAGAGAGCAAAGCGATGACTGCTCCTAAATGGATCGAGAGACCACGAGACTAAAAGAAAATAGGAACAATCATTACATCAATCAATGTCAACTAAGAACCTGGAATGATTGGCAAAATGTGAAGTTGAGAAACATGAAATGGGGTTGCCAAATCAAATGCTTAGTCAAGAACAAGAACCCACGAAACAAGGGGGTTCCTAACAACTAACAACTAGTTGATTTTTGCGGAGTTGGAGGGAGGGGAACAACACTTGGTATCTTGATAATGGTTTCTCCTAAGCATATGACAATCAGACAAACTAAGTTTCTCTAACTCTCAAACCTATGAAGGTGGAAGTGTGACTTTTGGGTGATAATAAGAAAGGTAACATATCTTAAGTAGGTAAGGTTGGTAAGTCATCTATCACATTCCATTGATAATGTATTTCTAGTCGGGGGTTTAAAGCACAAATCTTTTAAGTATTTCCCCATTCGTGACAAGGGAAATGTTGTTAAATTCAACGAGGAAAATGCTTGATCATTAACATTAACTCTAAGAATGTCATCTTGGAAGGAACAAGGAAAGGGACACACTTATATCAGGATCTTGATCTTGTTCCTAAAAATAATTTGACATGCCTTAGTGTTATTGAAGATGATCCACTCTTATGGCATAGCGCCTAGGACATACTTTAACATTACTTGACAAACTTCGATCAAAAGATCTTGTTTTGGGATTACCATCTATAAAATTTCATATTGATCAAGTTTGTGATGCATGTGCCAAAGGAAAGCATATTAGATCCTCTTCAAATCTAAACTCAGAAAGTAGGCACCACAAACCTTTAGAATTAATTCATATGGTTTGTGTGGACCTATGAGAATCCAAGTAGAAGTGGAAAGAGGTATGTGGTTAGTTATCGCTTGATGACTACTCTAGGTACACTCGGGTTATTTTTCTCTAGTAAGGATTAGACTTATGATGAGTTCCCTTGTCTTTGCTAAAAAGAGTTCAAAATTTGAGTGGTCACAAATTGATGCATATTAGATCCAATCATGGTAAAGAATTTGAAAATATAAATTTGATGACTTGGCGGAAAACCATGGCCTAGATCATAATTTTTCACCCCTATGACACCACAACAAAATGGGGTTGTAGAAAGGAAAAATAGAACTTTTGAGGAAATGGCTAGGACTATGCTAATTGCTAGTGAACTTCCAAGGAACTTTCGAGGTACAGTACAGTAACTCGTTGCTTGTCATAATAAATCGTGCCATGATGAGACATATCATTAACAAAACTCCTTATGAGCTTTATTTTGGAAAGAAACCCAATATTACTCATTTCGTGGACATTCGGTTGCAAATGTTTTGTTCATAAATAACGGGAAAGATAAATCTTGGAAAATTTGATGCAAGGAGTGATGAAATAAATATTCTTGGATATTCATCACATAGTGAAAAGCGTATAGAGTTTGCAATAGAAGAACTATGTGTGTTGAAGAGAGTGTCCACATAATCTTTGATGAATCCGACAATTTTAATCCAAGCAAACAAGTCGATGACTTTGAGATTGGTTTGGGTGCGACCAAAATGAGAAAGATGCATGACTAATTAAGAAGAAGAAATAAAAGAGGAAAGGAACGAAGTAGATGATAACATTCATATCATGATGTTCATCTTCCTCAAGATGACGTAGCTGTTCCTCGCTCCTACTAAGAACCAAATTGTTGAAGGAACCGATTCAACACTGATGAAAGAGGAACAAATGAACAAAGCTCATCATCCTCTCATGAAACTCAAGAGGAACAACCTATTCCTATAAGGGAGTTTCAACCAAAACCTTGGAGACATCAAAAATCACATCCAATGAAACTCACAATAAGTGACATATCCAAAGGCATGCAAACTAGGATCTCGGTTAAGGAATTTTGTGCATTTCATGCGTTCTTATCAATGATAGAACCAAGAAATCATGAAGAAGCCCTAACTTATTCTCGATTGGATCACCGCTATGCAAGAATTAAATGAGTTCGAAAGAAACAGGGTATGGCATCTAGTTCCCTTCTAAACAACAAAAAGTGATTGGTCTAAAATGGGTGTTTAGAAATAAACTAGATGGTTATGGAACAATTGGAGGAACAAAGCTAGACTTGTAGTAAAAAGGTTATAATCAACAAGAAGGAATTGACTATGAAGAAACCTTTGCTCCGTTCTTAGACTTGAAGCCATTAGAATACTAGTTGCATTTGATGCTTATATGGGGATTTAAACCGTATCAAATGGATGTCAAGTGTGCATTTCTAAATGGCTATTTAAATGAAGATGTATATGTTGAACAACCCCCTGGATTTAAAAGCAATGATCTCCCAAACCATGTCTACAAGCTTGACAAGGCTCTTATGGGTTAAAGCAAGCGCCTAGGTCATGGTATGAGAGATTATCTAAGTTCCTTTTAGAAAACAACTATAAAAGAGGAATAGTGGATAGAACTTGTTTCTAAAATCGAAAGGAACTGACATACTTCTTGCTCAAATATATGTCGATGACATTATTTTCTGAGCTACCAATGAATCATTATGCAAAGAATTCTCAAACCATATGAGTAATGAATTTGAAATGAGCATGATGGGTGAGTTAAATTTCTTTCTGGGTTACAAATTAAGCAACCGAAAAGGAATAATTATTCACCAACAAAAATACATAAAGGAACTGTTAAAGAAATATGGCCTCAAAATTCAAAGATAAATCACACTCCTAAGGGAACTTCAACTAGATTAGATGAAGATTCCATAGGAACAAGTGTCGATCAAACAAAATATAGAAGCATGATTGGTTCACTTTTGTATCTAACCCCAGTCGTCCGTACATAGCTTTTAGTGTTAGGTTCGTGTGCTAGATTTCAAGCAAATCCCAAGGAGTCTCATCTAACTGCCGTGAAGAGAATTCTTAGATATTTTAAAGGGGACAAATGATCTTGGACTTTTCTATCCAAGAAGTGATACATTTGAGTTAAGAGGATATGATGATGCCGATTATGCTGGAGATCTTGTAAATAGGAAAAGTATCTCGTGTATGGTTCAATTTCTTAGTCATAGTTCGCTTCTTGGAGCACCAAGAAACAAAACACGCTTGCTTTATCTATTCCGAAGGCGTAATATGTAGCCGATGCGGCATGTTGCTCTCAAATGTTTTGGATAAAACAACAACTTTGTGACTATGGAATAAACGTTAATTGTGTTCCTATTTATTGTAACAATACTAGTGCCATTAGTATTTCAAAAGATCCAAAGCATCATTCAAGAGTTAAGCATATACATATCGTACATCGCTTTCTAAAAGAAAATGTGGAAAAGGTTTGATTAAACTTGAGTTTTGTCAAACCGAAAATCGCATTGCCGATATACTAACCAAGCCTCTACAAAGAGATAGATATGAAAAATTAAGGCTTCGAGTTAGGTTTAATAAAACTTAAGTAATTATTCCTATTCAAATCCCCCATGTCTCGAATTGATTTGTCTTACTCTATGTGATATTTAGTGACTGTGATTAATTGCCTAAGACCATTGCAAATTAAGATGTTGAAAACATAAACATGGATTCAATGGAATAAAGCTACTCACAAATGTCACATAATACTCCCTTATTGTTCCTAAGTTAAAGAAACATGCATGATATGAAGAATGTTGACATTTAGCATAAGTTGTTCCTATAGCACAAGTTCCTTAGAATTTATTTACTTTCCATAACATAAAAAGTCCATAAAAATCAAAAAATCCGAAAATCCCAAAAATATAGGAATCGCATTTAATCAAGTCATGATTTCCTTTTATCTTTTCTTTATCTTTTATCATTTATTTTTGTTTTTATCTTTTTAATTTTTACGCGTGTAACTCTTCATTTATCAAGTTACATGCATCTTCTCTTTCTTTTTCCTTCTTCCCTTCCAAAACCGTGTTCCTTAAACGTTTCAACTTCACCATTGTTCATCTCCTTCACACCTCTTCGCACCACATAAAACCATAATTTCTTTTCACCAAATGGTAAAAACTTCTCTCAATTCACCTTTTCCAAAAGCAAAATCTCCCAAAACCTCTCAAATGGAAAACCCTTCTTCTCCATCCAAAACCCTAGAAGCCGAAAAATTCTCAAGAAACAACAATGGCGGTAGAAGAGCAAAATTGGAGTCACCTAGGAGAAGTGTGAGAAGAAGAAAACTGATCGGGGAAGACGATGAGGAAGAAACCCCTAACTAGTTGAGGGGAAGAAGAAGCTACACCTGTTCCTTCCAAAGGAACTGCCGCTTCTTCCTCCAAGAAAAGAGGAGCGAAGTGATTCAAGGTATGTTTTAGGATTCTCGTGTTGATTTGGAGTAGGCCAAGAAAGTAAGATTCAATGAATTAATCGATATTCTAAAGGAACAGGTATGGAATACTGTTTGAAACCGCATATAATAATGCCTTAGTTCCTTTAGCAATGGATGAGTTTTGTGCAAACTTCATCAACACCGATGGAGTATGTACTACAGAAGTTAGGGGGAAGAAAATTAAATTTTCACAAGAAACTTTAGCAAAAATATGGGAAGTTCCTTGCAAAGGAACCGATCTATATTTTAAGATGAAAGGAAATGTCACATTTCCCAATTTCTCCCAAGATGATATTGTTGAATCCTTTGGGGGATCTCGCTGGGCAAAACAAAATAAATCACAATCTTCTCTCTAGTCCACAAAATCATGTTTAATCTTGTTTGGGAGAGCACTCATTCCTAGAACCGAAAAGAGGAATGAGGTAGGACTCTTGGATATGTGTTATATGTTTTGCCTTGACCACCACATTCAAATTAACTTCCCTTCTCTCTTTATCCAACATCTCACTCATTGTATTGAGAATCACTGTGTTTGTTGGCTATGGTGCATTGATCACCTCTCTTCTTTCTCACTTTAAGGTCAAGACTACTTGGTTGGCCTACCTCGGGTATAAAACAAGGTAATATTTTAAAATGAAAAGACTTTGTATGGATTGGACCTTTCCTGTCCAAGATGGTGTGTTGACTTAAGGGAGAATTGCTACTAGTTCCTCTCACAAGAGGAAACTACCTAAGGCAAAGGAAGAGGAACCAGTGGAGGTAACTATTGAGGAACAAGTTCCCGCCCTGCTGTAACCAAAGGAACAAAAACCAAAGAGGCGCAAAATTGTTGCCAAAAAAGCCTTCCCTTTCGTCCCTAAAAGAGTTAGACATAGCACTAGATTGAAAATTGCTCAAACCGCACTGTTCCTTCAAATAAGGACTCACCATTAGTCCTATCTCGATGCGAGGAACAGGAGAACAATTAACCTAAGGAACCTACTCATCCCCGCCTCTCCAAAAATACCAAGAACCCTCACAACCATCCCTTCCATCTCTCCCTCATCCTTCTCTCTGTTCCTTCCAGTTATGAACGGTTGAAGGTCGAGATGAAAGAAACAAATCCTTTCTCCTCTACATCTACCGACCTTCCACCACAACCACCTTTCCTTTCTTCCATTTACACCACCACCTCCCCTTCGTTTCTCTCAAAGGAACACCGGTCCATCCCAAGAAAACACCCCGGCTCCTCCACCTAAACCATCCACCGCCTCCGGGTTCTAAGGAAAGGAACAAGTTCCTTCGGATGAATTTGGTTGGGTCAATGAAGTATGTCTCCCTCAAGCAACATATGATTAAGTTTTACAATCACCTTCACTCGACTTTAGATGCTAAAACAGATAAGATGATGGGTTTAATGAAAGTCCTTGGTGAAAATGTGATAGAACGACAAAAGAACATGGAGATGATGTCCCAAGCCATTAACAATTTGAAGCAAAGAACTTGATGAGCAACATGGAGAGGTGATGAAGAAGTTGGAAGAAGTGGTTGAGGACTGAAGAAGTCGTAGAGGAACACAACACCCCTTCCATTCCTAATGTCTAGTTCTTGTTTCCCTTAAAGGAACAAGAACTCTTAGCTTTTGTTTCTTTTCTTTTTCTCTTTTGTACTTTAATGGAACAAGTGCTATAAATATGAATGACTTTTGATATATTTGTCTTCGTTTGTGATTTGAGTGCATAATTTCTTACTTGGAATGGCTAGTATTATGTGATTGATGTTTTAGCAAGTCTAACCTTTCCAATTCCTAACTTAACCATTTTTTTTGTGCTTGTTAATGGTCTCAAGGTCTTGTAAATATCGGTCTTACCAAAATCACCAAGCGTTTGATCTTTTGACGATGACAACGGGGGAAAAGATGCGAACAAACTAAGTTGACAAATAAAAATGAAAAATTGGAAAAATGACAAATTTAAATCCTTAATCTCGTAATTAAATTATATAAATTATTATTTTATCTTTTTCATTCTCTTATGTTATTTGTTGTTTTCCTTAGTTTGTAACTTGGTTGTCATCATCAAAAAGGGGGGAAATTGTTGAACCCTAGTTTTGATGATGACAAAGGAACAAAGATGGAAACTAAGTATTGGACTAGCAAGTTGTTTAAGTGAATGAATTTCAAGGTATCAATGAAAGGAACAAAGAGAATACTAAGTCAAGGAAGAAATCAAGTTGAGATTCTGAAGACTAAGTGAAGATGTTTCAAGATTTGGTACTGGAGCAGCATTGGAGCAAGAAGACTAAAGCAAGGCTTTTTGTTTCTAGTTCCATTGTAAAGGAACGAGTAAGAATGGTAAGGAACTATGGCAATTTAGAATGAGAATGAGCGTGTGTTCCTTTGTAAGGAACAGACGTGCTGGCGCTGAACTAATAAGTTGAAGGAACTAATTGATGAAAGGAACTAGACCTAGGATGAAGCAAAGATAACGGTTAAATATGTCGTTTGAAAGTATTTTATGCCTAGATTCTAGGTAACCGTTTTATTTAAGGTAAAATCGATTTTAAGGAAAATCTTTTAAGGAAAAGATTTTATTTTTATTAAGATAATAAATATCCTTTTCGATTTTTATGGAAAATATTATAAAGATAATATCTTTGGTAAAAGGATTTTATTTTGGTTTTAATAATTAAAATACTATTTTAATTAAATCGCATTTTCGAATTAATGCTTTAAGTGGTTGCTAAATTTAAGGGAGCAAAGAACACAATTATCTCCCACGTTTAACAGTGATCATGGAGATCATGGGTTGAATGAGGAACGTGTTCCTCCTGGTAAGGAACATCATGGGATAATGGTTTTACCACTAACACATGTTTTACTCCCACGTTTTTAAGTTATTACCACTATAAATTCTAATGTCTAATTAAGTTCCAATTTGTGTCCGACCAAGTGAATTAGTGAGTTTTAACTAAGTAAAGTGTCGGTGCCTTCATTCTCTCATAAAAGCCATTTGTTCTTTGCCTTCTTACTCTAATTCCACTAAATTTATTTAATCGATTGTATTTTGGTTTTTGGGGTAAGGGGACTTTTAGTGAAGTTATGTAAGAGAGAAACTTTGAGTAAAGCGAGTTAAAGAGAGAAAACTTCAAGTGAAGTTGAGAGGAACAATCTGTTAAGGAACAGCTTGTTCAGAGAACTTGAGTTTAGGAACTCAAGGTGTGGCCCGTGAGTAGAATTAGGTTGTAACAAAATTGTTTGGCCTAATTAGTGAAAGAGTTGAGTTTAAAATCCCTAGTGGTCGAGGTTGTTTCCTCTTGTTGGGCCCAAGAAGCTTTTCCCTCGTAAAAATCCCTTGTGTTCCTTTAACTTGTTTCTTTGTTCAAGTTTAAAATTTCGAAAAAAGTTACGTTTATTTCTACAAATACAATTCACCCCCCCTTGTATTGTTCCTAGTGAAATAACAGGAAGGAAAATATACTTCTTTAAATTAGGTGGACTATTTGCGTCTATAAAGAAACCACTTGGGTAAGTAAGTGGTCTCTTTAGTTCCACTAAAGAAGCTACTTATTTTTGTAAGGTGGTCTCTTTGCTCAAAGATAATTAACAACTATTTGATATTCGCATCCATTTTTTTTATTGGAATTTACGTAAAATCATGTTATTTTTTCATTAAAAAATAACACTTATACATATGACATTACTATACTTGATATGCTTCATCCATCCAACAAATATATACTAGTACACATAGCACCATATTGAACCAAATATTCATTCATTCAAAACAAACAGTTACATTATAATATAGCTCTCAAAATTTCAATCAATATGTTCTATAACGAGTAAACTAAGAAATTTCCAAACTATATACACAAAAGTTCCAAAAACCAAAAGAGGTAGATCAATTACACATCCTAGTAAAGATCCATATTATCTCCAAATCCCTCCTCCTCCACTCGTTTATACTTGTGCATATGAGCTACGCCACTACTGAAAAGCACAAAAGTATATGCATTAAAAATAAAATTCAATCACCATTAAAAAAAAAAAAAAAAACTCAATCAAATAGGACAACCTACACTAATTTAGATTAAAATTTACCGAGTTGGTTCCATAATATCATCTTTTCACACAACCTCCAAGTAACACCAAAGTATAAAATCACCATGCTATTATGTTTTATAAATACTACTAAAGTATTAGCTACTTTATCAACCTAATATGCTTTATTATGAGCTAGAACCTTTCTTAGTTGTGTTTATACGTAGGGCATATCACACACATATATAATCACCTAAAAGAGCCTGGTTATGAGTTCAGAACCTAACACAAACAAAAATCACCATAATAAGAATCATAGTTCCATAATATTGAGTATTTTGTCCATGAACACATCCTGAGGTTCAACATAAGAAAACTAAAGACATGAAATTTAAACCAACAATATGTAAATTTAGATAGCAATACACGTAACTCAAACTCACAAATCAAAGTTCAAATCATAAGTTTCTTATTAACAAATCAAAGTTCAAACCATAAGTTTCTAATTCATGATTCTGAATATTACAGTAAAGATAACCACTCTAATTAAATTTAGAGCATAGAAAACCTGTAAAATAAATAATTAGACCAAATTAAGGAAAGAAAGCTAACTAATTAAACATATATATTTTAGGAAAATTCAAAATCCAACCACTTAATAGTGCATATAACAGATGAGGATAACAATACCATAATAACAGATTTGCTTGCATCGTCGGCGGTATACAGTGTAGCCGGTGGCGGAGAATTAATTTTAATGACTTATTCCCTCAAATTTAAAAAGCCCTAAAATGACGCAAGATTGTAATTGAAAAATTAAGCAATTGAAAAAAAAACAGAAATAAAAATAAAAAGAATTGAAGAACCACATGACTCGAGACGACAGTGACCTGTGAGGGGGGAACGAAGGAGGTCGCCGGTGAGAATCAGTGGTGGAGGTCGCTGGTGAGAATCAGTGGTGGAGGTCGCTGGTGAGAATCAGTGGTGGTGGCTCGAGACGATTGTGACATATGCAGATTGAAGAACTAAGCAAACAAGATGTTTCACTTCAGACACAAATACCGACGGAAGGTTCATGACACATTAAAAGCCGTTAAGAGCATGTACAATGGGTGGGTGAGCTTTTGTTGGTCTTTGTATTTTTTTCATTCTCTCTCCTTTCCTCCTTCTTACACCTCACATCCCACTAACTTCCCACCAACTCATCTTTTTTTTCTCATAATGGGTAGGCTAGTCCTACTTGGCTTTTCTATTTCTCTCTCTTACTTTTGGTATACTCCATCATATACTCTCTTTCCTACCCAAAATGTTTTTATTCTTATATAGAGTAGATAATTTGTATTCATGTTTTAATTAGTGATATATTAATCATTTTATATACAATTTAATAATTTTAGGTAGGAGAAAGTTATTAGAAAGAAAAGTAGGTTGTGAAAAAATATGGTAATATATATCAAATTTAGGCTCAATTTATAGATAAAAAAATTATAGTTCTAATGTTATTTCTTTTAAAAAAAATATATGCTAATTTTTTTTATTTACTTCAAAACAAAAAAGCAATCTTGTACAAAACAAAAATACAACAACAATAAAGCAATATTGATACATATGGCATCACCCCATTCGTTGCCATGCACACCATCCAAGACATAGTTGGTCTAGCATTCCAGACCAACCAACTCCAAGGGTCAATTGCTCCAATAGTAAAACCAAGTAAAGCTAGCTTTACTTTTTGCTAGACCAACCAAAACCCACCCCATTACTCATGCTCTAAGGGCTCGCCGGGCAAGCGCTTTAGAGATAGGACAACCTGGACTCGAGAGCGGCGCTATCCTAGATCTAGTTGTTGTGGAGAGGGAAGTAGTAGTCAAGTAGGTAATTAACCCTAAGCAAGTGGTTATTTAAAATGTACTGCTTGTCCACTTGGGGAGAAATATTTTAAAAGGTAAAAAGAGACCACTTTTCTAAAATTAGGTCTTTTTACTCAGATTATCGAAACCTCTTTTTAAGGAAAGAGGTTTCTTGTGAAAAAACCACTTAGTAAAACAAGGGGGTCTCTTATAAGTGGTCTTTTTGCCTAAATTTCTAGTAGTGTCTTCATCAGGCTAGTCATCGGTCTTGAGATCTTCGAGAAATCCTTCACAAATCGTCGATAGTAACCAACTAACCCAAGAAAATTCCTTATATCAGACACCGTCTGTAACACCCCGTAATTTTCACTCTTTATTTTTGTTGTTTGTTTACATTAAAATGATATTTTTCGTAAAAATAAATAATTTATTATTTAGATTATTTTGGAACGTGTTGTGAAAATGTGTATATATATTTATATGTTGTGATATATTTATATATATATTTATTTTAAGTTGTTAGTTATTTATTTTAAAGGTTATATTAATTTCGTTATTTGTTTAGGCGTTTAGGATGCAGTTTTGTCGCGTAGCGTTTTGTAACGTTGTTGGACCGACTTGGATGATGAAATGTTGCATCGCATGTGGCGTGTTAATGTGTTTATTATATTTATATTTATAATATAATTTATTAGAGTTATTTTCATTATTAAGTATTTTCAAAGTTTTGGCGCGATTTAGGAATTTATCGATTTATCGCGTGACGGACTTTTGATGCATGGACCTTTGATGACTTGGGCCGAAATCTTCTTGGTGTACTTGGGCTTGGACAGCCGGCTATGGGGAGGGAGAAGGAAGAAGTTTCTCTTCTTTTATTTCATTTCTTTTAATTGATGACTCTTGGTAGTTTGTAACCCCCATAACCCCCCTAATCATTTCTCCTAAACCTTTTATTTTTTCCTTGCCATAAAATTCTGATTTTTAGTAAAAGAAGTTCAGCATCATTTGCATTTAACCCTCACCGTTTTCAAGAAAAGAAAGAGAGAAAAGGAAGAGGAAAAGAATAGAAAGGTTCAACCCGGTATTTTCCTGTCACACCTTCACGAAAATAACAGTAGCCGAAGATCTAAATGTTGGATCGTCTTCAAATTTGGACAGAACGTTTATAACATCTTGTTCTACACTCTGACCAAAATGATTTAGAATTTGAGCTTTTGATCACCGGGAATAATTGTAACACCCCAGAATTTCAAAGGCGGAAAATAAAGAAATAATAATATATTTGATAGGACGATGGCGGAAACATCGTCTTCTGGGAATGTCACTACTACAAGAATACTGTTTAAATAACTAAGTGATAAAACCAAACATAATTAAATACTATAAGTAAATTAATTACTTAGATTAAAATCGAAATGAGAAAACTATCTCAAACTAAAGAGAAGTCTAGAACTAAAACCCCTAATAGATTATTTCTCGCATCTCAACCCGAGCCCAAAATCAAAGAAAATCCCCATCAACAAAACCTGCAAAATATACAACAAATATCCACAATCAGTGGGGAGTAACTAGCGCTTCTCCCGAACAATAGCAATCAAAGCACGATTCGAAGAAGATTATTAAGAAAAGAATAACATGCAATCATTACATCAATAGCATGCACATAGAAATCATAAAGCTCATAGATGAAACAAGTGATCATCAACAATAAGTAAACATGATAGAGTGAGTGACATAATTCTAATATATATAAATAATAATAAATCAAGAATTCAACAAGTTATTGAGTCAGAAACCGAACGCCGGTGATTTGCAAATCACTTCCTAAGGTTTGTCAGATCGCAATCTCCAGGTCAGTCTATGGGCTTACGTTCCCCACTGTCTGTGTCTAAGAATGGCCAAACTCCCGATGCAGGGTAGAACACGCAGAACTCCCTGACCTCTCGGACGACAACAATTAACCCAGGTCTACCCCTAGTTCGCAAACCAGGTGGTTGGCATGTTCTTAACCTGGGGACTACATCTATCCCAACGGATATTCTTATCTCAAAATACAATCATGCATACAAACTAAGTATCATTCATCAAAAATATTCATCAAAAAGGGGATGCCACCCGACCTTTATACCCACAAGTTCATCAAACAGCTTCTTCATAATTCCTCAAATAAATCACTTATACAATACTCAACAAATAACTCTCACAATAACACTTGAACATTCCCAAACATCATCAATGACAATATACTGGTTTTTACAGCAACCACACTCAATCACAAATACATCACCAATTAACTCTAAATCATATTCATTAAAAGAGTAATAATAATTAAATCATTTTATTCCATAAATCAAACCTAAACATGTGGTTACCGAAATGATGCATACTGTATACTACTGAAAATCAGCAACCCAGAATATATTAAATTATAAATTATATCTGATTTACAAGCCTTCAAACAATTTAAAAGTGTATCCTCAATTTCATCACAAAAACACCATAATAATTATGAAACTAACAAATTCGAGCATTAAAATCACACAAAAATTATCATATAACCCTAATAGCTCTACTGACATGGTACAATTTTTATTTATAATTTTCGGACTCAAAAAGTATTTTTAACAGTTAATATACAGATTCCTCAAATAAGCCATTATAATAATTAAAAATATAAACAGACGCCCAAAAATTACCAAAAATTCACATAACATGTAAAAACTCACGGAAATACATATTATTCAAATAAATTAATTTTTATGCCTCTACAAAGAATTTCCATGAATTATATACTGACAGAACAGAAATTACAAAAACAGATATATCAATTAATTAAAACAGTAAACAGTAGATAAAAATTATTCTAAGGCAAGTAAAACATTATACGCATGTTACATGATCTAAGAAAAATGATTTCATCAATTTCAACAGTCTTTCAATAATTATTATGAAATTTAGCCAAAAACGCACGAAATACTAATTAAATCAAATAAATATTAAAAATCATGCAAAAATTATTTTTCTCTTCACATTATTCACATAGCATGTGTCACGTATGTTCATGTAAAAGTTCGTCAAAAATCTCATTCAAAAAGTATTTTAGATAAATCCTAACGTATTAATCTAATACCGAATACTACTCTAATCACTATGGTTCTAAGATAACAACTAGTTACCTGGATCGTCGGGAGGAGAGCTGAGTCCAAAGATACAATCACGAGTTAAGCATGCAATCCAAATCCTCTTCTAACCCCAAGGCATAACAAACGAGAATTGTAGCAACAAGTCACTAAGCATTTCTTCTTGAACGTTGAAAACTCTTGTTTCGCACTGCTCTGTTACGACCATGATTCCTGATGATCAAAAGCTCAGATTATAAATCTCTCCGGTCAGAATGTATAACAAGATGTTATAAACGTTGAGTCCAAAAATTAAGACGATCCTACGGTTAGATCTCCGGCTACGGTTATTTTCGTGAAGGTGTGACAGGAAAAACCGGGTTGAAACTTCCTATTCTTTTCCTCTTCCTTTTCTCTCTTCCTTTTCTTGAAAAACGGTGGGTGATAAATGCAAATGATGCTGAACTTCTTTGAATAAAAATCAGAATTTTATGGATGTTTAATGGTTGAAATAAAGTGTTTTAATGAAGGAGAATGATTAGGGGTTATAGGAGTTACAAAGCTACCAAGAGTCACAAGGAAAAATATAAAGAAAAGAAAGAAGAGGAGCTCTCCTTCTCCATCTCCTTGGCCGGCTGTCAAGCCCAACACACCAACAAAAATTTCGGCCCAAATCAACAAGGGTCCATGCTTCAAAAACCCGCTACGCGATAAAACGATTAATTCTTAAATCGCGCCTAAACTTTGAAAATACTTAATAATGAAAATAATTCTAATAAATTATATTATAAATATAAATATAATGCACACATTAACACACCATATAATAAAATAATAATTCGGCTCCCAAATTATAAAGAATAAAAATCATTGATCTAGAGAAAATAATAAATTATTTATTTTTTTACGAAAAGAATATCATTTTAAAATAAACTAACACCAAAAATAAAGGGTGAAAATTACGGGTGTTACAATCACTCCCCCTTAAAAGAGTTTCGTCCTCGAAACTTCAAAACAACCAAGAGACAAAAGAAAATACTCTGGATAAAGAACATTAAGAAAACAGAAATCGATGGATTTTAGTTAAGAACTAAACAACTTTGCAGGTTTAAAATTTGATAACTCAAATAATATATATTTTATTTTGGAAGACCAAAAGAGTTGTATAGTAAAGAAGCATGGTAACAACCATCCTTTATAAAATGTGAAAGAACCAAAGACAGTATTAGAAAGTTTAAGGTAAAAACTTTTGCACAATAAACTATAGGTAATTTTGCAAACGAAGCATGAATAAATATTTACGTAAAATTATAAAAAGAATAAATCCGATCATACATAAATATTTTGAGAAAAGAAACGAAGAAGAAAATAGTTCGTAAATAGATAGCCAAACCAATTTAAATAGAGGTAACCACACGGGCTTATACTCCACTTAAAGAGATAAGAACACTTTAATAAAGAGTAGCTAGCTGCTTTATTAAAATAGTACTTACGAACACAAGTCATGACATATGTTATAAGAGCGTACGCCTCCTAAACATATATATGAAAATTAAAGTTCGCAAAAGAAAATAAAAACTCTAAAATAAATTTCACAACGACGAAACACTAATAATAAATAGGCGATAAAGTAATAAATTATAAACAACAATTATAAAATTTGCTAAGTCGACACAAATGTGCATGGAACCACCCATTGCAATCTAGTATCAACAAAACAATATTTGAAAGCCTTCTTATCAAATCAACATTAGAGTTTACTGGAATCACCCAATATAAACTTAATGTCAACTCAAAAAAAGAAATTAAATCAAAACAGATAAAATACGTCAACTTATCAAATTGGCATACAAGTCAAAGGAATCACCCATTATGACTCAATATCAACTCAAACAAGTTTAAAATTTAGACTTATCAAATTGACATACAAGTCAAAGGAATCACCCATCATGACTTAATATCAACTCAAACAAGTTTAAAATTTAGACTGAGTATTTAAATTTCGTTTTCAAAGAATATAAAACAGATCAGTCAAAACCAAAGAATTAAATAAGAAGTATTGAAAACAACCAAAATTTTGCTATGAAATGAGAAAGCACTAAATATTTAAACAAGAAACAACATATGGTAAACGAGATCCTTTCACACATTTGAGTTTGAAAAATAATGCTAATAAGAAAAGTAAATTAGTAAGTAAAATAAAAGTTATTGAATGCTAACCTTTAAAACAAAATAGTTTACATCTACTTTTCAAACTAACACCAAAACAACTCATTAGGGTACTTTTATTTTCAAAGACTACAAAACTTATTAACATAATTAAAGGCTGAACAAGGATTAGCATGAAAAACAAAAAATATCAAAAGAAAAATATTTATAAATATAGATGGTCAAAAACGGTAAGAGAAATTTGAAGACAATTGAAATTAAACGTTTTTCAAAAGAGTATGTCAAAATATTAACAATAACAAAATTTGAAAGTCAGAAAATAACTCTAACATAAGTATAAAATTTATTAAGTTCAAAGATCTAAAATATAATTTGGAATATAAATTCAAACTAGAAAGTTTTGTAAATAATAAAACAGATACGTAGTACTCACATAAAAACAACACTCAATTGAAAAAGAACAGAAAATATATACTGTCTCACATAATAACATATACTATCAAGCAACTAGCAAATAAAATAAATGTAATGCAACACACAAGACTATATTAAAATAAAATTAAAGTTTATCTTTAAATTGCAAAACACAAAATAAATTAAACACACAACTAGACCGAAGAAGCTATAAATTACTTCGCTTTATTTGCACTACGATAAAAGAGAAAATAAATTACATGCAAGCGGCCCTGCAAATAAGATTAACAAACTTGGTAGACTAATTCCACCAATAAAACAAGTAACTATACATATAACATATGCTCCATAAGCATGAGAGCACACCACATTCCCATAAGGCTTCCCTTTTACTTACTCTACCCATCACACTCTCATTATAGTGAAACTACTAAACTTAATTCTAAACAAATTTTATATCCTATGGCTAACTAATAATTCTAAAGAATCATTAGCAACTCTTTTCCTGAGTTTAGGAGCGTTTTGCTCTGATACCAACTGTAACACCCCAGAATTTCAAAGGCGGAAAATAAAGAAATAATAATATATTTGATAGGACGATGGCGGAAACATCGTCTTCTGGGAATGTCACTACTACAAGAATACTGTTTAAATAACTAAGTGATAAAACCAAACATAATTAAATACTATAAGTAAATTAATTACTTAGATTAAAATCGAAATGAGAAAACTATCTCAAACTAAAGAGAAGTCTAGAACTAAAACCCCTAATAGATTTTTTCTCGCATCTCAACCCGAGCCCAAAATCAAAGAAAATCCCCATCAACAAAACCCGCAAAATATACAACAAATATCCACAATCGGTGGGGAGTAACTAGCGCTTCTCCCGAACAATAGCAATCAAAGCACGAATCGAAGAAGATTATTAAGAAAGGAATAACATGCAATCATTACATCAATAGCATGCACATAGAAATCATAAAGCTCATAAATGAAACAAGTGATCATCAACAATAAGTAAACATGATAGAGTGAGTGACATAATTCTAATATATATAAATAATAATAAATCAAGAATTCAACAAGTTATTGAGTCAGAAACCGAACGCCGGTGATTTGCAAATCACTTCCTAAGGTTTGTCAGATCGCAATCTCCAGGTTAGTCTATGGGCTTACGTTCCCCACTGCCTGTGTCTAAGAATGGCCAAACTCCCGATGCGGGGGTAGAACACGCAGAACTCCCCGACCTTTCTGACGACAACAATTAACCCAGTGTACCCCTAGTTCGCAAAACCGGTGGTTGGCATGTTCTTAACCGGGACTACATCTATCCCACCGGATATTCTTATCTCAAAATACAATCATGCATACAAACTAAGTATCATTCATCAAAAATATTCGTCAAAAAGGGGATGCCACCCGGCCTTATACCCACAGTTCATCAAACAGTTCTTCATAATTCCTCAAAATAAATCACTTATACAATAATCAGCAAATAACTCTCACAATAACACTTGAAAATTCCCAAACATCATCAATGACAATATACTGGTTTTTACAGTAACCACACTCAATCACAAATACATCACCAATTAACTCTAAATCATATTCATTAAAAGAGTAATAATAATTAAATCATTTTATTCCATAAATCAAACCTAAACATGTGGTTACCGAAATGATGCATACTGTATACTACTGAAAATCAGAAACCCAGAATATATTAAATTATAAATTATATCTAATTTACAAGCCTTCAAACAATTTAAAAGTGTATCCTCAATTTCATCACAAAAACACCATAATAATTATGAAACTAACAAATTCGAGCATTAAAATCACACAAAAATTATCATATAACCCTAATAGCTCTACTGACATGGTACAATTTTTATTTATAATTTTCGGACTCAAAAAGTATTTTTAACAGTTAATATACAGATTCCTCAAATAAGCCATTATAATAATTAAAAATATAAAAAGACGCCCAAAAATTACTAAAAAATTACATAACATGTAAAAACTCACGGAAATACATATTATTCAAACAAATTAATTTTTATGCCTCTACAAATAATTTCCATGAATTATATACTGACAGAACAGAAATTACAAAAACAGATATATCAATTAATTAAAACAGTAAACAGTAGAAAAAAATTATTCTAAGGCAAGTAATACATTATACGCATGTTACATGATCTAAAAAAAATGATTTCATCAATTTCAACAGTCGTTCAATAATTATTATGAAATTTAGCCAAAAACGCACGAAATACTAATTAAATCAAATAAATATTAAAAATCATGCATAAATTATTTTTTCTATACAGTATTCACATAGCATGTGTCACGTATGTTCATGTAAAATTTCGTCAAAAATCTCATTCAAAAAATATTTTAGATAATTCCTAACGTATTAATCTAATACCGAATACTACTCTAATCACTATGGTTCTAAGATAACAACTAGTTACCTGGATCGTCGGGAGGAGAGCTGAGTCCAAAGATACAATCACGAGTTAAGCATGCAATCCAAATCCTCTTCTAACCCCAAGGCATAACAAACGAGAATTGTAGCAACAAGTCACTAAGCATTTCTTCTTGAACGTTGAAAACTCTTGTTTCGCACTGCTCTGTTACGACCATGATTTCCAATGATCATAACCTCAGATTATAAATCGCTTCGGTCATAATGTATAACAAGATGTTATAAACGTTGAGTTCAAAAATGAAGACGATCCAACGGTTAGATCTCCGGCTAAGGTTATATTCGTGAAGGTGTGACAGGAAAAACCGGGTTGAAACTTCCTATTCTTTTCCTCTTCCTTTTCTCTCTTCCTTTTCTTGAAAAACGGTGGGTGATAAATGCAAATGATGCTGAACTTCTTTGAATAAAAATCAGAATTTTATGGATGTTTAATGGTTGAAATAAAGGGTTTTAATGAAGGAGAATGATTAGGGGTTATAGGAGTTACAAAGCTACCAAGAGTCACAAGGAAAAATATAAAGAAAATAAAGAAGAGGAGCTCTCCTTCTCCATCTCCTTGGCCGGCTGTCAAGCCCAACACACCAACAAAAATTTCGGCCCAAATCAACAAGGGTCCATGCTTCAAAAACCCGCTACGCGATAAAACGATTAATTCTTAAATCGCGCCTAAACTTTGAAAATACTTAATAATGAAAATAATTCTAATAAATTATATTATAAATATAAATATAATGCACACATTAACACACCATATAATAAAATAATAATTTGGCTCCAAAATTATAAAGAATAAAAATCATTGATCTAGAGAAAATAATAAATTATTTATTTTTTTACGAAAAGAATATCATTTTAAAATAAACTAACACCAAAAATAAAGGGTGAAAATTACGGGGTGTTACAATCACTCCCCCTTAAAAGAGTTTCGTCCTCGAAACTTCAAAACAACCAAGAGACAAAAGAAAATACTCTGGATAAAGAACATTAAGAAAACAGAAATCGATGGATTTTAGTTAAGAACTAAACAACTTTGCAGGTTTAAAATTTGATAACTCAAATAATATATATTTTATTTTGGAAGACCAAAAGAGTTGTACAGTAAAGAAGCATGGTAACAACCATCCTTTATAAAATGTGAAAGAACCAAAGACAAGTATTAGAAAGTTTAAGGTAAAAACTTTTGCACAATAAACTATAGGTAATTTTGCAAAAGAAGCATGAATAAATATTTACGTAAAATTATAAAAGAATAAATCCGATCATACATAAATATTTTGAGAAAAGAAACGAAGAAGAAAATAGTTCGTAAATAGATAGCTAAACCAATTTAAATAGAGGTAACCACACGGGTTTATACTCCACTTAAAGAGATAAGAACACTTTAATAAAGAGTAGCTAGCTGCTTTATTAAAATAGTACTTACGAACACAAGTCATGACATATGTTATAAGAGCGTACGCCTCCTAAACATATATATGAAAATTAAAGTTCGCAAAAGAAAATGAAAACTCTAAAATAAATTTCACAACGACGAAACACTAATAATAAATAGGCGATAAAGTAATAAATTATAAACAACAATTATAAAATTTGCTAAGTCGACACAAATGTGCATGGAACCACCCATTGCAATCTAGTATTAACAAAACAATATTTGAAAGCCTTCTTATCAAATCAACATTAGAGTTTACTGGAATCACCCAATATAAACTTAATGTCAACTCAAAAAAAGAAATTAAATCAAAACAGATAAAAATACGTCAACTTATCAAATTGGCATACAAGTCAAAGGAATCACCCATTATGACTCAATATCAAATCAAACAAGTTTAAAATTTAGACTTATCAAATTGACATACAAGTCAAAGGAATCACCCATTATGACTTAATATCAACTCAAACAAGTTTAAAATTTAGACTGAGTATTTAAATTTCGTTTTCAAAGAATATAAAACAGATCACCAAAACCAAAGAATTAAATAAGAAGTATTGAAAACAACCAAAATTTTGCTATGAAATGAGAAAGCACTAAATATTTAAACAAGAAACAACATATGGTAAACGAGATCCTTTCACACATTTGAGTTTGAAAAATAATGCTAATAAGAAAAGTAAATTAGTAAGTAAAATAAAAGTTGTTGAATGCTAACCTTTAAAACAAAATAGTTTACATCTACTTTTCAAACTAACACCAAAACAACTCATTAGGGTACTTTTATTTTCAAAGACTACAAAACTTATTAACATAATTAAAGGCCTGAACAAGGATTAGCATGAAAAACAAAAAATATCAAAAGAAAAATATTTATAAATATAGATGGTCAAAAACGGTAAGAGAAATTTGAAGACAATTGAAATTAAACGTTTTTCAAAAGAGTATGTCAAAATATTAACAATAACAAAATTTGAAAGTCATAAAATAACTCTAACATAAGTATAAAATTTATTAAGTTCAAAGATCTAAAATATAATTTGGAATATAAATTCAAACTAGAAAGTTTTGTAAATAATAAAACAGATACGTAGTACTCACATAAAAACAACACTCAATTGAAAAAGAACAAAAAATATATACTTGTCTCACATAATAACATATACTATCAAGCAACTAGCAAATAAAATAAATGTAATGCAACACACAAGACTATATTAAAATAAAATTAAAGTTTATCTTTAAATTGCAAAACACAAAATAAATTAAACACACAACTAGACCGAAGAAGCTATAAATTACTTCGCTTTCATTGCGCACTCGATAAAAGAGAAAATAAATTACATGCAAGCGGCCCTGCAAATAAGATTAACAAACTTGGTAGACTAATTCCACCAATAAAACAAGTAACTATACATATAACATATGCTCCATAAGCATGAGAGCACACCACATTCCCATAAGGCTTCCCTTTTACTTACTCTACCCATCACACTCTCATTATAGTGAAACTACTAAACTTAATTCTAAACAAATTTTATATCCTATGGCTAACTAATAATTCTAAAGAATCATTAGCAACTCTTTTCCAGAGTTTAGCAGCGTTTTGCTCTGATACCAACTGTAACACCCCAGAATTTCAAAGGCGGAAAAGAAAGAAATAATAATATATTTGATAGGACGATGGCGGAAACATCGTCTTCTGGGAATGTCACTACTACAAGAATACTGTTTAAATAACTAAGTGATAAAACCAAACATAATTAAATACTATAAGTAAATTAATTACTTAGATTAAAATCGAAATGAGAAAACTATCTCAAACTAAATAGAAGTCTAGAACTAAAACCCCTAATAGATTATTTCTCGCATCTCAACCCGAGCCCAAAATCAAAGAAAATCTCCATCAACAAAACCTGCAAAATATACAACAAATATCCACAATCAGTGGCGAGTAACTAGCAGTTCTCCCAGAACAATAGCAATTAAATCACGATTCAGAAGAAGATTATTAAGAAAGGAATAACATGCAATCATTACATCAATAGCATGCACATAGAAATCATAAAGCTCATAGATGAAACAAGTGATCATCAACAATAAGTAAACATGATAGAGTGAGTGACATAATTCTAATATATATAAATAATAATAAATCAAGAATTCAACAAGTTATTGAGTCAGAAACCGAACGCCGGTGATTTGCAAATCACTTCCTAAGGTTTGTCAGATCGCAATCTCCAGGTCAGTCTATGGGCTTACGTTCCCCACTGCCTGTGTCTAAGAATGGTCAAACTCCCGATGCAGGGTAGAACACGCGTAACTCCCCGACCTCTCGGACGACAACAATTAACCCGAGTGTACCCCTAGTTCGCAAACCGTGTGGTTGACATGTTCTTAACCGGGGACTACATCTATCCCACCGGATATTCTTATCTCAAAATACAATCATGCATACAAACTAAGTCTCATTCATCAAAAATATTCATCAAAAAGGGGATGCCATCCGGTCTTATACCCACAGTTCATCAGACAGTTCTTCATAATTCCTCAAAATAAATCACTTATACAATAATCAACAAATAACTCTCACAATAACACTTGAACATTCCCAAACATCATCAATGACAATATACTGGTTTTTACAGCAACCACACTCAATCACAAATACACCACCAATTAACTCTAAATCATATTCATTAAAAGAGTAATAATAATTAAATCATTTTATTCCATAGATCAAACCTAAACATGTGGTTACCGAAATGATGCATACTGTATACTACTGAAAATCAGCAACCCAGAATATATTAAATTATAAATTATATCTGATTTACAAGCCTTCAAACAATTTAAAAGTGTATCCTCAATTTCATCACAAAAACACCATAATAATTATGAAACTAACAAATTCGAGCATTAAAATCACACAAAAATTATCATATAACCCTAATAGCTCTACTGACATGGTACAATTTTTATTTATAATTTTCGGACTCAAAAAGTATTTTTAACAGTTAATATACAGATTCCTCAAATAAGCCATTATAATAATTAAAAATATAAACAGACGCCCACAAATTACCAAAAATTCACATAACATGTAAAAACTCACGGAAATACATATTATTCAAATAAATTAATTTTTATACCTCTACAAATAATTTCCATGAATTATATACTGACAGAACAGAAATTACAAAAACAGATATATCAATTAATTAAAACAGTAAACAGTAGATAAAAATTATTATAAGGCAAGTAATACATTATACGCATGTTACATGATCTAATAAAAATGATTTCATCAATTTCAACAGTCGTTCAATAATTATTATGAAATTTAGCCAAAAACGCACGAAATACTAATTAAATCAAATAAATATTAAAAATCATGCAAAAATTATTTTTCTCTACACAGTATTCACATAGCATGTGTCACGTATGTTCATGTAAAATTTCGTCAAAAATATCATTCAAAAAGTATTTTAGATAATTCCTAACGTATTAATCTAATACCGAATACTACTCTAATCACTATGGTTCTAAGATAACAACTAGTTACCTGGATCGTCGGGAGGAGAGCTGAGTCCAAAGATACAATCACGAGTTAAGCATGCAATCCAAATCCTCTTCTAACCCCAAGGCATAACAAACGAGAATTGTAGCAACAAGTCACTAAGCATTTCTTCTTGAACGTTGAAAACTCTTGTTTTGCACTGCTCTGTTACGACCATGATTCCCGATGATCAAAAGCTCAGATTATAAATCGCTCCGGTAAGAATGTATAACAAGATGTTATAAACTTTGAGTCCAAAAATGAAGACGATCCAACGGTTAGATCTCCGGCTACGGTTATTTTCGTGAAGGTATGACAGGAAAAACCGGGTTGAAACTTCCTATTCTTTTGCTCTTCCTTTTCTCTCTTCCTTTTCTTGAAAAACGGTGGGTGATAAATGCAAATGATGCTGAACTTCTTTGAATAAAAATCAGAATTTTATGGATGTTTAATGGTTGAAATAAAGGGTTTTAATGAAGGAGAATGATTAGGGGGTTATAGGAGTTACAAAGCTACCAAGAGTCACAAGGAAAAATATAAAGAAAAGAAAGAAGAGGAGCTCTCCTTCTCCATCTCCTTGGCCGGCTGTCAAGCCCAACACACCAACAAAAATTTCGGCCCAAATCAACAAGGGTCCATGCTTCAAAAACCCGCTACGCGATAAAACGATTAATTCTTAAATCGCGCCTAAACTTTGAAAATACTTAATAATGAAAATAATTCTAATAAATTATATTATAAATATAAATATAATGCACACATTAACACACCATATAATAAAATAATAATTCGGCTCCCAAATTATAAAGAATAAAAATCATTGATCTAGAGAAAATAATAAATTATTTATTTTTTTACGAAAAGAATATCATTTTAAAATAAACTAACACCAAAAATAAAGGGTGAAAATTACGGGGTGTTACAATAATGGTCGTAACAGAGCAGTGCGAAACAAGAGTTTTCAACGTTCAAGAAGAAAATGCCTAGTGACTTGTTGCTACAATTCTCGTTCGTTGTGCCTTGGGGTTAGAAGAGGAATTGGATTGTATGCGTAGCTCTTAACTATCTCTTTAGACTCAGCTCTCCTCCCGACGATCCAGGTAACTAGTAGTTATCTTAGAACCATAGTGATTAGGGTATTATTCGGTATTAGATTATTACGCTAGGAATTATTTAAAATACTTTTTGAATGAAATTATTGAGGAAATTTGACATGAATATACTTGATGCATGCTGTGTGAATAATGTATAAAGAACAATAATTTTCGTCTGATTTTTAGTATTTATTTGATTTAATTGGTGTTTTGTGCGTTTTTGGCTTATTTGCATAATAATTATTAAACTAATGTTAAAATTGCTGAAATTATTTTTCTTGGATCATGTTATATGTGTAGTATGTATTCCATGCCTTATAATAATTTTTTCTTATTGTTTACCGGTTTATTTAATTGATATATTCGTTTCTGTCAGTATATAAATCATGCAAATTATTTCTGGAGGCCGAAAAATTCATTTATTTGTATATTATGTATTTCCGTGAGTTTATGCATGTTATGTAAATTTTTGGAAATTTTTGGGCGTTTATTTTTATTTTTAATTATTGTATTGGCTTTATTGAGTAATCTGTATATTAACGTGTAAAAATACTTTTTGAGTCCGAAAATTATAAATAAAAATTGTATCATGTCAGTAGAGCCATTAGGGTCATATGATAATTTTTGTGTGATTTTACTGCTCGAACTCATTAGTTTAATAATTATTATTGGGTTTTTGTTGTGAAATTAAGGATACTCTTTTAAATTATTTGAGAACTTGTTAATCAGAAATAATTTGTAATCTATTATGTTCTTGGTTGCTGATGTTCAGTAGGTTGCAGTAAGTATTATTGGGTATCCTTATATTTATGTTTGTTTTATGAAAGAAAATGATTAATTGTTACTACTCTTTTATTGAATAAGCTTTGGAGATAATCGGTGATGTATTTTTGATTGAATTGTTGGTGCTGTAAAAATTAGTTTAATATCATTGTTGATGTTTAGAGATGTTCAAGTGTTTATTGTGGGAGACATTTTTTGAAAGTTTGTAAGTTAGTAATTTTGAGGAATTATGAAGAGTTGTTTTGATGAATTATGGGTATAAGGCCGGGTGGCATCCCTTTTTGATGAATATTTTGAGATGAATGATACTTTGATGATATGCATGATTTTATTTTGAGATAAGAATATCCGGTGGGATAGATGTAGTCTCCGGTGAAGAACATACCAACCACCTGGTTTGCGAACTAGGGGTACACCTGGGTTAATTGTTGTCGTCCGAGAGGTCAGGGAGTTCTGCGTGTTCTACTCTGCATCGGGAGTTTGGCCATTCTTAGACACAGGCAGTGGGGAACGTAAGCCCATAGACTGACCTGGAGATTGCGATCTGACAAACCTTAGGAAGTGAATTACGATTCACTGGCGTTCGGTTTCTGACTCAATAACTTGTTGTATTCTTGATTTATTATTATTTATGTATTCTAGATTTTATTCACTCACTATATCTTGTTTATTTATTATTGATGATCACTTGTATTACCTATGAGCTTTATGGTTTTTAGATGCATGTTATTGTTATAATGATTGTATGAATTCCTTTCTTATTAATCTATCTCTGAATCGTACTTTGATTGCTTTTGTTCTGGGAGAACTGCTTGTTACTCCCCACTGATTGTGGATATTTGTTGTTTATTTTGCAGGTTTTGTTGATGGGGATTTTCTTTGATTTTGGGCTCGGGTTGAGATGCGAGAAATAATCTATTAGGGGTTTTAGTTCTAGAATTCTCTTTAGTTTGAGATAGTTTTCTCATTTCGATTTTAATCTAAGTAATTAATTTACTTATAGTATTTACTTATATTTGTTTTTATCACTTAGTTATTTAAACACTATTCTTGTAGTAGTGACATTCCCAGAAGACGATGTTTCCGCCATCGTCCTATTAATACTATTATTATTTCTTTCTTTTCCGCTTTGAAATTCTGGGGTGTTGCTTGGTATCGTAGCAAAAACGCTCCTAAACTCGAAAAGAGTTGCTAATGATTCTTTAGAATTATTAGTTAGCCATAGGATATAAAATTTGTTTAGAATTAAGTTTAGTTGTTTCACTATAATGAGAGTGTTATGGGTAGAATAAGTAAAGGCAAGTCTTATGGGAATGTGGTGTGCTTTCATGCTTATGGAGCATATGTTATATGTATAGTTACTTGTATTATTGGTGGAATTAGTCTACCAAGTTTGCTAATCTTATTTGCAGGGTCTCTTACATGTAATTTATTTTCTCTTTTATCAGAGTGCGCAGCGAAAGCGAAGTAATTTATAGCCTTCTCGGTTTAGTTGTGTGTTTAATTTATTTTGTGTTTTGCAATTTAAAGATAAAATTTAATTTTATTTTAATATAGTCTTGTGAGTTGCATTGCATTTATTTTATTTGCTCGTTACTTGATAGTATATGTTATTATGTGCGACGATATATATACTTTCTGTTCTTTTTCAATTAAGTGTTGTTTTTTCTGTGAGTACTACGTATCTGTTTTATTATTTACAAAACTTTCTAGTTTAAATTTATATTCCAAATTATATTTTAGATCTTTGAACTTAATAAATTTTATACCTATATTAGAGTTATTTCTGACTTTCAAAATTTATTATTGTTAATATTTTGACATACTTTTTGAAAAAACATTTAATTTCAATTGTTTTATAATGGTTTGGAAAAAGAAAGGGTTTTGAAATTGTCTTTCAAGATATTCTTCAAATTTCTCTCACCGTCTTTGACCATCTCTATTTATAAATATTTTCCTTTTAATATTTTTATTTTTCATGCTAATCCTTGTTTAGCCTTTAACTATGGTAATAAGTTTTGTAGTCTTTGAAAATAAAAGTACTTTAATGAGTTGTCTTGGTGTTAGATTGAAATGTAGACGCAAACTATTTTGTTTTAAAGGTTAGCATTCAACAACTTTTACTTTACTTACTTTTCTTATTAGCATTATTTTTCAAACTCAAATGCGTGAAAGGATCTCGTTTACTATTTGTTGTTTCTTGTTTAAATATTTAGTGTTTTATCATTTCATAGCAAAATTTTGGTTGTTTTCTTTACTTCTTATTTAATTATCTGACTTTCACTATTTTGTTTTATATTCTTTGGAAAGGAAATTTATATACTCAGTCTAAATTTTAAACTTGTTTGAGTTGATATTAAGTCATAATGGGTGATTCCTTTGACTTGTATGTCGATTTGATAAGTCTAAATTTTAAACTTGTTTGAGTTGATATTGAGTCATAATGGGTGATTCCTTTGACTTGTATGTCAATTTGATAAGTTGACACATTTTATCTGTTTTGATTTAATTTCCTTTTTCAGTTGATATTAAGTTTATATTGGGTGATTCCAGTAAACTCTAATGTCGATTTGATAAGTTGGCTTTCAAATATTGTTTTGTTGATACTAGGTTGCAATGGGTGGTTCCATGCACATTTGTGTCGACTTGGCAAATTTTATAATTGTTGTTAATAATTTATTACTTTATCGCCTATTTATTATTAGTGTTTCGTCGTTGTAAAATTTATTTTAAAGTTTTCAATTTCTTTTGCGAACTTTAATTTTCATATATATGTTTAGGAGGCGTACGCTCTTATAACATATGTCATGACTTGTGTTCGTAAGTGCTATTTTAATAAAGCAGCTAGCTACTCTTTATTAAATTGCTCTTATCTCTTTAAGTGGAGTATAAACCCGTGTGGTTACCTCTATTTAAATTGGTTTGGCTATCTATTTACGAACTTTTTTTTTTCTTTTTTTCTTCTTCGTTTCTTTTCTAAAAATATTTAGGTATGGTTGGATTTATTCTTTTATAATTTTACGTAAATATTTATTCCTGCTTTTTTTGCAAAATTACCTATAGTTTATTGTGCAAAAGTTTTTACCTTAAACTTTCTAATACTTGTCTTTGGTTCCTTCACATTTTATAAAATGGTTGTTGTTACCGTGCTTCTTTACTATACAACTCTTTTGGTCTTCCAAAATCAAATATATATTATTTGAGTTATCAAATTTTATTCCTGCAAAGTTGTTTAGTTCTTAACTAAAATCCATCGATTTCTGTTTTCTTAATGTTCTTTATCTAGAGTACTTTCTTTTGTCTCTTGGTTGTTTTGAAGTTTCGAGGACGAAACTCTTTTAAGGGGGAGTGATTGTAACACCCCGTAATTTTCACTCTTTATTTTTGTTGTTTGTTTACATTAAAATGATATTTTTCGTAAAAATAAATAATTTATTATTTAGATTATTTTGGAACGTGTTGTGAAAATGTGTATATATATTTATATGTTGTGATATATTTATATATATATTTATTTAAGTTGTTAGTTATTTATTTTAAAGGTTATATTAATTTCGTTATTTGTTTAGGTGTTTAGGATGCAGTTTTGTCGCGTAGCGTTTTTGTAACGTTGTTGGACCGACTTGGATGATGAAATGTTGCATCGCATGTGGCGTGTTAATGTGTTTATTATATTTATATTTATAATATAATTTATTAGAGTTATTTTCATTATTAAGTATTTTCAAAGTTTAGGCGCGATTTAGGAATTTATCGATTTATCGCGTGACGGACTTTTGATGCATGGACCTTTGATGACTTGGGCCGAAATCTTCTTGGTGTACTTGGGCTTGGACAGCCGGCTATGGGGAGGGAGAAGCAAGAAGTTTCTCTTCTTTTATTTCATTTCTTTTAATTGATGACTCTTGGTAGTTTGTAACCCCCATAACCCTCCTAATCATTTCTCCTAAACCCTTCATTTTTTCCTTGCCATAAAATTCTGATTTTTAGTAAAAGAAGTTCAGCATCATTTGCATTTAACCCTCACCGTTTTCAAGAAAAGAAAGAGAGAAAAGGAAGAGGAAAAGAATAGAAAGGTTCAACCCGGTATTTTCCTGTCACACCTTCACGAAAATAACAGTAGCCGGAGATCTAACTGTTGGATCGTCTTCAAATTTGGACAGAACGTTTATAACATCTTGTTCTACACTCTGACCAAAACGATTTAGAATTTGAGCTTTTGATCACCGGGAATAATGGTCGTAACAGAGCAGTGCAAAACAAGAGTTTTCAACGTTCAAGAAGAAAATGCCTAGTGACTTGTTGCTACAATTCTCGTTCGTTGTGCCTTGGGGTTAGAAGAGGAATTGGATTGTATGCGTAGCTCTTAACTATCTCTTTAGACTCAGCTCTCCTCCCGACGTTCCAGGTAACTAGTAGTTATCTTAGAACCATAGTGATTAGGGTATTATTCGGTATTAGATTATTACGCTAGGAATTATTTAAAATACTTTTTGAATGAAATTATTGACGAAATTTGACATGAATATACTTGATGCATGCTGTGTGAATAATGTATAAAGAAAAATAATTTTCGTCTGATTTTTAGTATTTATTTGATTTAATTGGTGTTTTGTGCGTTTTTGTCTTATTTGCATAATAATTATTAAACGAATGTTAAAATTGCTGAAATTATTTTTCTTGGATCATGTTATATGTGTAGTATGTATTCCATGCCTTATAATAATTTTTTCTTATTGTTTACCGGTTTATTTAATTGATATATTCGTTTCTGTCAGTATATAAATCATGCAAATTATTTCTGGAGGCCGAAAAATTCATTTATTTGTATATTATGTATTTCCGTGAGTTTATGCATGTTATGTAAATTTTTGGAAATTTTTGGGCGTTTATTTTTATTTTTAATTATTGTATTGGCTTTATTGAGTAATCTGTATATTAACGTGTAAAAATACTTTTTGAGTCCGAAAATTATAAATAAAAATTGTATCATGTCAGTAGAGCCATTAGGGTCATATGATAATTTTTGTGTGATTTTACTGCTCGAACTAATTAGTTTAATAATTATTATTGGGTTTTTGTTGTGAAATTAAGGATACTCTTTTAAATTATTTGAGAACTTGTTAATCAGAAATAATTTGTAATCTATTATGTTCTTGGTTGCTGATGTTCAGTAGGTTGCAGTAAGTATTATTGGGTATCCTTATATTTATGTTTGTTTTATGAAAGAAAATGATTAATTGTTACTACTCTTTTATTGAATAAGCTTTGGAGATAATCGGTGATGTATTTTTGATTGAATTGTTGGTGCTGTAAAAATTAGTTTAATATCATTGTTGATGTTTAGAGATGTTCAAGTGTTTATTGTGGGAGACATTTGTTGAAAGTTTGTAAGTTAGTAATTTTGAGGAATTATGAAGAGTTGTTTTGATGAATTATGGGTATAAGGCCGGGTGGCATCCCTTTTTGATGAATATTTTGAGATGAATGATACTTTGATGATATGCATGATTTTATTTTGAGATAAGAATATCCGGTGGGATAGATGTAGTCCCCGGTGAAGAACATGCCAACCACCTGGTTTGCGAACTAGGGGTACACCTGGGTTAATTGTTGTCGTCCGAGAGGTCAGGGAGTTATGCGTGTTCTACCCTGCATCGGGAGTTTGGCCATTCTTAGACACAGGCAGTGGGGAACGTAAGCCCATAGACTGACCTGGAGATTGCGATCTGACAAACCTTAGGAAGTGAATTGCGATTCACTGGCGTTCGGTTTCTGACTCAATAACTTGTTGTATTCTTGATTTATTATTATTTATGTATTCTAGATTTTATTCACTCACTATATCTTGTTTATTTATTATTGATGATCACTTGTATTACCTATGAGCTTTATGGTTTTTAGATGCATGTTATTGTTATAATGATTGTATGATTTCCTTTCTTATTAATCTATCTCTAAATCGTACTTTGATTGCTTTTGTTCTGGGAGAACTGCTAGTTACTCCCCACTGATTGTGGATATTTGTTGTATATTTTGCAGGTTTTGTTGATGGGGATTTTCTTTGATTTTGGGCTCGGGTTGGGATGCGAGAAATAATCTATTAGGGGTTTTAGTTCTAGACTTCTCTTTAGTTTGAGATAGTTTTCTCATTTCGATTTTAATCTAAGTAATTAATTTACTTATAGTATTTACTTATGTTTGTTTTTATCACTTAGTTATTTAAACACTATTCTTGTAGTAGTGACATTCCCAGAAGACGATGTTTCCGCCATCGTCCTATTAATACTATTATTATTTCTTTCTTTTCCGCTTTGAAATTCTGGGGTGTTGCACCGTCTTTGGTGTTGGCCACTCACGCACTGCTTGAATCTTAGCAGGATCCACCGAAACTCCTTCCTTTGAGATAACATGTCCTAAAAAGGCAACCTTGTTCAACCAAAACTCACACTTAGAGAGCTTGGCGTACAACTGATGCTCTCTCAGGGTGGACAAAACTTCCCTCAAATGCAACTCATGACTGCTCCTATCCTTCGAATATATCAAAATATCATCTATAAACACAACCACATATTTGTCCAAGTATGGCCTAAAAATCCTATGCATCAAATCCATGAACACTGCAGGTGCGTTGGTTAGACCAAACGACATCACTGTGAACTCATAGTGACCATAACGCGTCCTAAATGGAGTCTTAGGAATATCACCCTCAGCAATCCTCAATTGGTGATAACCTGACCTCAAATCTATCTTCGAGAAAACCCCCGCTCCTTTCAACTGATCAAATAATCATCTATTCTCGGAAGTGGATACTTATTCTTGATCTTACATTATTTAACTCCCGATAATCAATGCACAACCTCAAATTACCATCTTTCTTTTTCACGAACAATACAAAGCACCCAAGGAGACGAACTAGGTCTTATATACCCTTTTCTAACAACTCCTCCAACCGAACCTTTAACTCTTTCATATCGCTTGGAGCCATTCTATACGGAGCCTTTGAAATAGGTCCGGTTCCTCGGCATCAAATCGATGGTGAACTCAAGATCCCTAACAGTGGTATACCCAGGTATCTCTTCAGGAAAGATATCGGGAAACTCGATATACAACCTAACTCCGCTTATCATCACCTTCCTTTTCAATCCTATGAACTCCACATAAGAATAACGACACCCCTTCTTCACATAAGATTGAATTTTCATCACAGACATTATCTTCATTCCCTTCTCCTTCCCAAGCTTCCTATAAGTCACCCTTTCTTTCTTAGGGCCGACTAAGGACACCTTCTAGGCCTCACAATCAATCTGAGCCTTGAATCTTGCCAACCAATCCATCCCCAAAACTACATCGAGATCTTACAAGTCAAACTCAACTAAGTCGGACGGAAAGTTTACCCCAGCTATCACTAAAGGTACTTGACTATGCAACTTAGTACAACTAAAAATCTCTCCTGATGGCAATGCAATTTCTACTGAAATAGACATTGGACTGCTTAACTCAAGCTTTTCCACTAAAGTGCTAGAAATAAATGAATGAGATGCTCCAAAATCAAATAGCACTTTGACAGACAGAGAATTAATGAAAAAGGTTCCAACTACTACCATAGAAACATTCTCAGCCTCACGGCGGTTCATGACGAAAACTCTGCCTTTAGTCTGATTCCCTATCCTTGGTTTAACACCAGCATTTGAAGAAGCTAACTTTTGTTGATCATTCTGAGGGGCCTTACTACTCGGGTCAGGTTTGACTGCAGGTTCTCCACCAGCTTTTCTAAAGCACTCATACTCCCGGTGCCCCAATTTCTGACAATAACGGCACGTCATCAAGTTGCCCTCACAATCCTTCCCATGGTGGTTCTTATCACATCTTTTGCAGAAAAAGGTTCTCTCAGATTTCTTCCCATTTTCTTGGTTCCCATTAGGCTTCCGACTAGGGTACCTATTGTCTTTCTCAGTTTGGTTAAAACCACCATTGGGCTTAGCCTTCTTATCTCCACTCTGTTGACTCCTATTGTTGTTATACTTCCTCTTTTCCCCAGAGGAGGTCCCTTCAAGCTCTCTTCCTTTAATCCCGTATAAGTGAAAAGCTCTACCATAAATTTCATCAAGAGTCTCAAAAGTTACACCTCCCTGCTTACTTTGTATGGTTAAGGTTAACCCTTGCTCAAACCATTGGACCTTCAAAGCCTCAGATGGTACTATCTCATGTGCAAACCTCATTAACTCCAAAAATTTGCTACAATACTCATTAACAGACATAGTCCCCATCCTCAGATTGGTGAACTCCATAGCCTTTTGCTTCCTTAAGTACGGAGGGTAAAACTTAGTCCTCATGGCATCTTTAAACTCGCTCCACCCAAAGTCCGGATCCTCTAAAAGATCTTTCTTCCTTTGTTTCCACCATAGGTTTGCCTCATCTCTCAAATAAAAAACATCATTATTAACTCTAAGGTTTTCAGGGCACACTATGGCATCAAAAAGCTTATCAAATTCTCGGATCCAGTTTTCTAAGCTAGCCGGGTCCTCTTCCCATGGTAAGTCGAAGGTTTGACTGCTGCTACCCTCTTAAAGACCTCACCAAAGCTATCGGTTTCACTCTGCTTGGTTTCTTGTTTAGCTATCACTTGAGTGATGTTTTTAGTTATCTTTGCTAGCCTTCTAACCATATAACTCATACTCCTTCTCCTTCTTTCTGCCATTCTGCTAGAAGTAAGAGTGTTTGAGGATAAATCTCAACTAACATTCATAAAATAGTTGTGTAACTACCAAATAATTCAATAAACATGTAAGTGTAACTAGTTCAAAACATAGCAATCACATACTTCATATATCATGGCTAAATATTAGGCCTTATACATAACAACTACTAGAACATTTGAGTGTTTCAAAATATTTTTAAGAAAACTAGGCCGCTTCATGGCCAAAACAAAACTATATATGTCTACGGTTACTGGAGACTTCAAACTCTTGGTAGTCTGCTTCATTAATATTCTCCAACTCGTCAATGGCCATATAATCAAATTGGCTTGGGCATTCTCGAGGAGTATAAAAAAAATACACATAATACTACCATTTGCTAGTTAAAGCAACCTGACTTCCCTGCTTATCCCATATATAGGGAATAACATAAACCTTTTCCTCTACTTCCAACAACAATCAAGCAAGAAGAATTGAGATATTACAAGAACAACATCATAAGAGTAATACTAATATATGACAACTAAATATGGTCCAAGATTTGTACTAGATGCACCACTATGGCTTAAAATATTAATTTAAAATTTTTTGAAGTTTACTTGATTTCAAGATATAGAATAGCCAAGGTGATTATAGCTCCCAGTAAAGGAAGTTACCCACAGCGTCGGGGAGAACCTCCCTAATCCTAGACAGAGCTTTTCACCCCAGCATATCTACACCCTTCATCTTTACAAATATATATATACCTTTTTGTGGCACTAGCAAGATGCATCTATACAAATCGTCAAAAAGAAAACAATTAAACTTAACAACAACAATTTATAATACAAATGCGAAACTCTATATGCCCATTTTATGTCTACCCATCAATTTTAATATTCAACTTTTATATTTTCAAGACCTGAAAAACTGATAACACTTTGTAACACCCCCTAATTACTCACTTTAAAATAAATAATTTAATAAATAATATTTGAGGAATTTAGGAGTATTACAGCCACGTGACTAACACGCTTTCGGCAACCAAATTTACAGCGGAAGACTTTAACCATGATAATAACAACTCTTTATTATTAAAAGTAAACATTGTCTTAAACTTAAAACAAATAAAACACCCTAATCTAGGTGAAGATCCCCTTCCTAGTATGCTCCCATGCACATCCAAAATTCACCTGCAAAACTGCTTACCAAAAACGTAAACAGGGCAAAGCCAAAAAGGAAAAAGAAAATACGCGTCAGTATAAAACTGAGTATGAAATGTACAAGATAAGTAACACATTTGCTAGTTCGTAACAATTTATATTTTGAAAACTCTAATTCAAGAATAACTTTTTAAGATTAAACTCTTTCCAACACTTTAATAATAAATCAAAACTAACCTTTAAGAACAAACTCTTTCCAAATAATTTGGATTAACAATAACATTGAAAACACTTCCTCTTCTTATCTCCCCTTCCTTTTCCTAAGTGTGCACACACCCCAAGCTAGTCATCCCATCACGGATCGATCTATATCAAGGGGTAATAATAATTGCCAACAAGTGGACTTTGAAGCATAAACCCTTCTTGATGTTAATCAAGCGGTAATAATAATAATATGACTAGTAAGTCATGAATAAACCCTTCTTGATGTTAATCATGCGGTAATAATAATAATATGACTTGTAAGTCATGAATAAATCTCCTTTTCCCATAAACAACTTTTTGAACATTCACCTTTTATTCTCAGTTTTTAGTTCATTTTCTTGTTTTGTTGAATAAATTAGTCTCTCGTTATGAGATTTTTTTTCAAACCCATGGGGATTTTAGTCTATGTTGTGGAGATCTCCTTCTCCCCTATGGGAGTTGAGAGTATGGTTTTTTTTGTCTATAGATACGAGAAATTGTTCTCATTGGTTGAAGTTCGAGAATCAACATGAAGGTATTGGAATCTCGGATGCGGTCAACATGGCTCAATCAAGAATGATATTCCCAAACTATGTCAGAGTGATAGACTTCCTCATCAATAACCGCTTGATTCAAAGAAATACAAGGGGGTCAGGTGTATTGCTCGATCCGGTTCATTAAAGTTTCTTCGAAGACGAGTTTGATTTAACCTTATTTGATTGTATCTTGTTTTTCTTTATTACCTATTGTAGATGTCGTTTGGCCTTCAATTAATGAAATTTCTCTAGAAAAAAAAACAATCAAACCTTTCCTTGTAAAAATAAATTAAATTTTCCAAAAATTATAATAAAACATTCATATAAAAATGATTAATAAAAATAATTCCTTCTTTTCTCTTCCAAAAGTGAATAATGAAATGTTGTAACCATTTCAAACCAAATTTCTAAACCAATCCAACCATTAAATGAACAAGCAACTTTACCACATAAAACCACATTTCAAAATATCTAGCTACATAACGTATCTTGAGCTTGCACAAAGAGTATACTAGTATCTTCACTTAGACTTAATCTTGAACGATTTCCTTGAGGTAAGAGAGTATGGATTGTTCAAAAATTTTGTGACGAAAAGATGGTTTAAGGTATGGGGTATTTATAGGAGTAGAATAGGTAGTACTTAATTTCTAAAATTAAATAATGTGTAACCTTCACCATAAATTAGGAGATTAAACCAAGATTTATAACCTCCATCATAAATTTGGAAGTTTTAGGAAAACAAACCCCCCCCTTACTAGCTATAGGTGGCCGGCCAAAAATGGCTAAAAATAATTTTTTTTTCCTCCAAAATTCATTTTCAATTTTTTTTTTTTGAAACTTATTTAATAAAATTTTGACTATGAGTAAATCCCAAAAGTTTGACAAATCAATTTTGGCGCTATATTCCCGCCAAAATAATTTAAAAACGAGTGAAAATACTAAAATACTCTTTGCTTAAAATATTTATTTTAGAAAATAAATATTTAATTATTTAAATAACTACTCAAAAATATGGGGTATTACTACATGTCTTTATATACTTTATTTTTTCCCACATAGACCACATATTAGATTGTAAATTAGTTAGTTAGTATCATATGGATTAATAAAAGATAAGCTTTCTGCGTTGGCATATCTAACTCAGTTTCTAAAGTTATATTTATCTAGATACATTCTAGTATTCAACCATACCAAATTCATCCCCGATAATTTTCGTAAAAAGTGACTAGTACTTTTATAACAATTAAAATAATGTTGATCTAATTAAGAGCCCTATGCTCAATACAATATTCACATCACCATGTATCGTAGGGGTAAGTCTAAAAACAAATATCATACAGCAAGGAACTACTATGAACAAATATAGTTGAGAGCCTCTAAGCCGTGTCTCCCATTGATTCAAAAAACATTATAGAACTAAAATCGAATCTATAAGCAACATAAATCAACTAGAGATAAAAAGGCAAAGGGCTACGGTCAAAAGTTGCCTAAGGGCTGCGTTTTTTTACCGCAGCCTTTGACGTAGCAGCCCTTAATAATTTGGAAGGGATGCGGTTTTCATCAAAATCACAGCCCTTTATCCATTAAGAGTTGTGGTTTTCTCTCAAAACCGCATCCCTTATGACCCAAAAAAACAAAAAAATCATTTTTTGCATTTTTTAGTTGTAAGTGAATCCCAAACAGTTATATATATATATGTATATATGATTTTTCGTTGCAAATTATGTTTTATATACAAATATAGGGAAACTTACAGATTATGTATCATTTAGTCCTGGAATTTTCTTACTGAGGAAGAGCACCAGCATCAGCTCGTTATGGGCCGCTGCACCTTGTTGTGGGCTGCAACACTAGCAGCAACCCCTTTTGGGCAGTAGCACCAGTCGTAACTCGTTGTGGGTCGCAAAGACTAGCAAAGAACCCCTTTTGGGCGAAGCACCGCAAGTAACTCGTTGTGGGCGGCAAAGACCTCGTTATGGGCATAAAAAAAGATCGATTTGGAAACAAACACATTAGTCATCCCAAACATGGAAAGTGAATCAACCTTTAAAAAAATAGACTAGTAAATGACCCTCTTGGCGTCAATTGGCGATTGGAGGTTTTCCAAGTAGACAATCTTTAGCATATAGCACAATTGAGCTAATTGTAATGAATTAAGTGTTCTTATCAATAAGCCGACTATAACTACATAAAATTTCTTTCAATAGAAAAGTTACTATTTCAATCGTAAACTTAGAATATTAGATAATTCACAATTATTGCTAGTTAGTTACTAACTCTCTACACTGTACATGTCTTGCTGCAGCTGTTGCACACAATTTATAAAATAAGTATGCCTATTTGCATATGCTTGTTATCATTCATAATGACATGAAACGAGCAAGTCAAAGTTACAGCACAAAACCTGTCCTGCGCAATGCTTTCAGTACATCCCCAATAAAGTCTGCTTGTGCTTCACTGCTTCCTGGCCGCGACTGTGATATATTGATCCATTGGATGACTCGATTGAAATATCTAGATCTCCCCCAGCGTGTGAAGAGTTGAGACACGAAAGAACCAAATGGTTCCACGGTAACACCTAATAGCAAGCACATCAATCCAGCCAATTTTCATATTGCTAAAATAAAGGAAATTGATCTATATTGTAGAAGAATGATAAAGAACAACTTGTGTAGACATGATACATATGAGAATCAAGGAAAATAGAACAAACCAAAGACATGTGGAATATTTTTTACCATTATTTTATGAGTATAAGCTTAATGAGCATGATGCTAAATAAATAGGACAAAAGAAAGTTCGGGCAAGTCAGGAACTATGTAAGAACAAGTTCATTCCTCAAGGTAGATAGAGTTGAACATAGAAATACCATGGCATCCTCATCCATTTCAAGCACTAAAACACGTTGAACGAAAAAGAGATACATCAGGACAATACAAAATTCAAGCATTAGAACATTTAAGAATATCAAACATCCCACTTTCCTATTTACCAGAATCCTAATAGCATAACACCAATACTCATGGGAGATCACAACCATAAAAGTACAGTAATAGGAAAGAGAAAATCCACTTCAATTCCGCCATTGATGAGTTCTCGATACGAGCTGTCGTGAGAAGATATGTAATTTAATTTGTTAGGTATATGGTGAAACATGACCAATCCTCATATATTAATGACCACTAATGAGGTAAAGAGTAAAAGCTACTTATAATGGTATAAAATCTAAATATACTTATAAACCTCGCAAACCATAATTTCTATCGATAAAATCAATTCAAGACAAAAAAACGACAATCGATTAACGAACAAATAATGAAATTAGAAAATCAAACAAATAAAACAACATTACATTCATAAATGCGTTTAAGTGGATGGTTAGATGAGCCAAAGGCTGAGATAGGGGGGAAAGATGAGAGAGCCAGTATTTCAAAGCCAAAACGATTTCGGAGATGACGAGCCATAACCATTTCTTCGATTATTTTCACCAAATTTAAGCAAAACAATCAATCTCATCAATTACTTGTGAAAACTCATGCACGTATTGGAACACCAAAGTCTAACAAATTTGCAATTTTCTAGATATTAATTGAAACTACTTTATCCAAACAACAACAGATATCCAGGTCCTTTCCAAGAAAACCTCCATTAAAATATAAGTAATTTCATTTTACTCATAGATAATTCAAGCCTTATTGCTCCACTTATCAGTCATCTGACCTTCTTTTCCTACAAAGCGTGAAATTGTAAATGTAATATGCTTATTGATAGGATAGTGAGCTCATATGTAGGATTAAAATTTGACATGCTTTTAGTGACAGCTCGAATTATAGTGAATTTTGTACTAAAATCGGTCAAAACATAACCTTTATCTAATTTGTTTTTTGAAATATAACTTAATAAACTTAATTTGAAATGGATTTTGGTATGAGCATTCTAGACACCTTGAAGTACTTGACTGAAAATTTTCACTAGAAGTGAACATATTTAAGACCTCTTTTATGTATTTCCTTAACTGAAGAAAAACTCAATGTTCTGGAATTTGGTGATTTGCATGAATGTTTTTGTAAAAATGAGATAAAATCGTACAAAATTCATATGAACACCATTTTTATGTTGTTGAAAAGCTATTGATGTCTACTTCAATGTTGTTGTTTTTAGTTTTAGCTAAATTAGTTAATTTTGAACTTTATTGAAATAACAAACTCATATGGTACTGGATAAGATCAGTTTTTCACAACAAGCTGATATGAATTGTAATTAACTGTACAAAATTAATTTTTTGGAAATTCCAAACCCCAGTTACTGGAAACATCTTGAATTTCATAGGAAAAATATTACATCCTATAAAATATTTACATAATGCAGACGAAAAATGAGATTAAGTACGAAATTTAAACTGACTATAATTACAACATCACATTTTCTTTTTTTAAGGAGATGTTTAAGCATAATTCTACTTAAAATTTGTATGAATTTTTTTTTTGGTGATTAACAAAAACTTACTTACATAATGCAGACGAAAAATGAAGTGTTTTCGTGTGGGATTAAAGTTGTGTAGAGTAGTATTGAAGTTGTGTGTTTTTTGCGTTGTGTTTTGAAATGAAAATAAAGGGGGATATTTATAGGAAACTGAAGTGGGGAACTAGAATTTGAAAGAGGTAGAAAATCATATTTTTCACCCAAAAAATCTGATTTTTACCATCCTACCTCATCCTAATTACATCATCACATTTATTGGAAATCCAAAGATTTTTATTCTTTTTAGATTGCATTTTGATTTCTACACTAATGAAGCAAAATCAAATTTTCAGTCAATATTCTCTTCCTAAATACATCCTAAAACGTGAAAACAGTGGCCGATCGGGCAATCACAGCATAGCGCAGTAGCTGCCGGGACGCAACTCATGGTGCGTTCGGCAAACGGTCGTGCCTTCGGCGCACAGCCTGGATTTTTCGAAAAAAATCGAATCTTTTGCCTCCTACACCTTGAATTTGATTCCGATTTCCTTCTCATAATTCTTATGCCTTAACCAATGGATAAAAGGATGTGATTGGTGGTTAAAAAAGATATTATTTATCCAATGGACAAACAAAAGTGACTAGTGGCTAATTTCTTGATCACCAAGAGAACTGATTCCCACTAGTTTTGAGAGACGAGTAAAATTTCGGCGCCTAGTTACGACTCATTTTTTTTCGTTTTTCGAAAAACTAACTTAAAACAATTAATGAAAACTTGTCAAATTACTAACGACAAGCCTAATTCTACAATAAATTATTTTATCAAAAGCGGTGGTTGTAGTTGTTGACTGCGACTTACGAAAAAATTACGTTCTTAAACCGAAATCGTATGATTAAAGCGCAAAACGGAAAACCATATGACGAAATGAAACTCGCGCTCCGATACATGACAGCTTCGTTATTATTATTTCTTTTCAAAACAAATTATCCACAACAAGGGTTCAAAATTTAATGTCTACACTTGCCTTAGCTTAGGGCCGGGCTTGCCACTCATGGTGAGTATTGTAGTGGTTTCACTCTTTATTTATTTTTTTCTCTGTTTCACTAGTGTACTAAGTCTTCTAAGTCCCGTTAAACTTACTAATGTTTTTCTTTACGACTCTTAGTCTATACTCTTTACTCATTGTATTTTGTGTTTTTAATGTATGAGTTTTACCATATTGTGATGGAATTGTGGATTACTTGCTTGTATTTTTTATAACACTGGAGTTATTACTTTTATATTAAATATAATTTTTTAAAATATATATAATAACTTTTTTAATTATAAAAATCAAGCTTGTTTACGAGATTTATGAGCCAAGTTTTGCCTAGCTTAGCTACGTTTGTTAAGTTCTTGAGTGGAGTCTGAATCCAAGCTGAGACACCACGAATTGAGTTTTGATCGAGTATTGACCGAATCGAGCATGAATTGTTCGCAAAGTGGCGAGACTCATTTTTAAATGGAAAAATTGTCAAGAATAAGCCAACCTTTGGCATGTCTTCTTAAATTAAGCCACACTTTTGACTAATCTGGAATAAGAAAAGCTTGTGGGGGTATTGGCTTTTAATAGGCTCAGGTGACTAGTGTCCAGAACAACGCGTAATTTTTGTAATTCTTTTCCTTAGAATTCACTCTCCTCCAAAACCTGCTTCTCCTCCTTTCTCACTCCGTCACCACCGGACCACCTCCTCCACCCCTTTCTCACCCCACCACCACTAAACCGCCACTAGTAGAATAATTGTATATTGCGACAGTTTTTAAGTGGCCTATTTAGGGATGGCAATCCAGTCCGGATTCGACTCTAGTCCCCTCCGACCCGAAGGAAAAAATCCGAGTCGACTGCGACAAAAAAAGTAATCCGAATCCGACTCCGTTAGAAAAAGTCCGACTTCGAGTTGGAGGAGGGTCGGAGTCGGATCAAATAAAAAATTTGACATCCGAACCCGACTCCGACTTTAAGGCAATTAATCTTTTTTCTTATTTATATTAATGTATTATGTATGTATAATATGACTCTGACTTTAAGGCAATTGTATTATTTAAGATTTTTCCATTCAAAAAATGATTGTTAAAAATAACAGTAATGTTAAGATTATTTGTACTATATACGATTTCCATATGATTATTAAAAAAATAGTAATAATTAGATTATTTGTATTATAGAATATTTTACTACTAATAAAATGGGGAGAAAAAAATCAGATCGGAGTCGGAGTCGGAGTCGGATGTTAGGATTTTAAGTCGGATCGGACTCGATTTTTGGAGTCGGATGTTGGAGTCGGAGTCGGAGTCGGACTCAGATTTGAAATCCGACTTCTTGTAGGGTCGGAGTCGGATTATGCATAATCAGGTCCAAGTCCGACCCGTTGGTATCCCTATGCATATTGCTGCGTATTTTGCACCACCGCAAATCAAGGCGCCTCAATAGGTTAACCTATTGTTGTGGTTACAATAACCGCCCAACAATAGGGCTAAACCTATTGCTACAGTTGTCACCCAAAACCGCAACAATAGGTACAAGTAAAAAAAACAAAAAAAATATATATATTTTTTTTAGATTGTGGCAATTTTAATTGAACTCCAATAACTAGAATATTATAGAATCACAATTTTTGAAGAGAGACAAACACATAGTATACAAAAACCCTAAATACAGGAAAATATCTATAACTATAACATGCTCTAAACTTATCAACATCACACCCGAGAACAAAAGAAACAGATCAATCAAATTTAACATTGTGGAAACACCATCAGACGCCTCGTCCGTACACTTTCACCTCTAACTTCTCAAACTTTGCTTTTCCTAAGCGTGGTAATTAATATACCTTTTCTAGCGAGTGGCAACAAATAAAACTTAGATTTGAAAATGAAAAAACAAAAGTTCAGATCTGAAAATAATAATAATAAAATTCCTTGATTTGAAAATACAACCCTAGACTAAGATAAATGCCAATAAGTTCAAACAAAAAATGAACAAAATTTGAAAATGAGAAAAGATCTAAAAAATTGAAAATTGAAAATTGTTGAGAAGAAAATGAAATTTATTGCTGATGCCAACCCATTTTTTTCATTTTAAGATTTTAATTGAAATAAAACATCGGCAATTCTATGGCACACTCATTAAACGACGTCGCCGCGGTGCGGAAGGTTCTCGAAGAAGATCGCACTCTTGCCAACTTTAGGGATTACGATAATCAAACGCCGCTGCGGTGTTTGATTGATTTTGGCGCCAATGTCAAGAGCGAAGAGAGGTGGAGAGGGTACGACGAGAGGACTAGCGGAGTGGGTCGTGGTTGCAGCTGGCGACCATATTAAGTGGTGGACGAGAGGAGTGGTGGATGAGAGGGGTGGCGGTCTGTCAGAGATGGACGTTCGGACGTGGTCAGAAAGAGCGATAAGTGTGGAGAGAGAGAGGGAGTCGAGAGAGAGAGAGAGAGACGGGGTGGACTGTGGAGAGGGAAATAGGGTGGGTTTGAGAAACGGTGATAAGGGCAGAGTGAAGGAAACAAGAGGTTAACTGAGAATTTCATTTCGTAGTGACTTAAGAAAGATAAATTTGATGTGGTTTCTTCCACGACCGCGATAATTAAATAATTAATAATAATAATAATAATAATAATAATAATAATAATAATAATAATAATAATAATAATAATAATAATAATAATAATAATTTAATGTATTGTTGTGGTTTTTCTTGGAAACTGCATCAATAGGTTATTTTACGCTCTTTTTTCCGTTCTCACGCAGTCAATTGCTGCGTACAGCTAAAACCGCAGCAATTTAATAGCAACAATAAGGCATAATTCTACATTTCTACTAATGCACCTCCTCCCCTCCAAAACCACCACCCTCTTCCCAGCCACCAACCCCACAGAACTAGATAAAAGCAAGTAAAAATTCTCCTCCTCTCTCATCCCCTAACTCTTCATGCATTCACTTACCAAAAAATGGAGGTATTGACAATCTAAAATTCAAGAAATAAAATATTCCAAAAGTCACTGCAAGAACCACCACTAGCGAAGCCGAGGGGACAAAAACCATTTCTAATTACACCATATTCGATCACCTTTTGGAAGAGAGCAATGACAATGATTCACTCTTCATACGACTCCAAATTCGACCTCGCTTCTCTTTGCTTGAAGAAATCCTCAAAATTCGACTTCAACACGGATGAGAGAAAAATCTGAGTCGAAACGTCTATCTCGATCTCGAGTCAAAACGCGTTGACGACGCCAGCGGGGGTAAGGGAGAGGTGCGAAGAGAAAGAGGAAGGGTTCGAGTGAGAGAAAAAGAGGGCGACAGGGTGAGGGGGAGAGAGAGAGAGATGAGAATGAGAGTCTCGAGGAGGCTTGGTGGTGGAGACGGGGGGTTTGGACTTTTGAGGGTGGCGGGGAAGGGGGACAGGGGATGGTAGGGAGGGGTAGAGGAAAGCAGGTGAAGGAGAGGAGAGTGAAGTCGGATCGGAGTCGGATGTTAGGATTTTAAGTCGGATCGGACTCGGTTTTTGGAGTCGGATGTTGGAGTCGGACTCAGATTTGAAATCCGACTTCTTGTAGGGTCGGAGTCGGATTATGCATAATCTGGTCCAAGTCCGACCCGTTGGTATCCCTATGCATATTGCTGTGTATTTTGCACCACCGCAAATCAAGGCGCATCAATAGGTTAACCTATTGTTGCGGTTACAATAACCGCCCAACAATAGGGCTAAACCTATTGCTACAGTTGTCACCCAAAACCGCAATAATAGGTACAAGTAAAAAAAACGAAATATATATATATATATATTTTTTTAGATTGTGGCAATTTTAATTGAACTCCAATAACTAGAATATTATAGAATCACAATTTTTGAAGAGAGACAAACACATAGTATACAAAAACCCTAAATACAGGAAAATATCTATAACTATAACATGCTCTAAACTTATCAACAGCACACGCGAGAACAAAAAAAACAGATCAATCAAATTTAACATTGTGGAAACACCATCAGACGCCTCGTCCGTACACTTTCACCTCTAACTTCTCAAACTTTACTTTTCCTAAGCGTGGTAATTAATATACCTTTTCTAGCGAGTGTCAACAAATAAAACTTAGATTTGAAAATGAAAAAACAAAAGTTCAGATCTGAAAATAATAATAATAAAATTCCTTGATTTGAAAATACAACCCTAGACTAAGATAAATGCCAATAAGTTCAAACAAAAAATGAACAAAATTTGAAAATGAAAAAAGATCTAAAAAATTGAAAATTGAAAATTGTTGAGAATAAAACGAAATTTATTGCTGATGCCAACCCATTTTTTTCATTTTAAGATTTTAATTGAAATAAAACATCGGCAATTCTATGGCACACTCATTAAACGACGTCGCCGTGGTGCGGAAGGTTCTCGAAGAAGATCGCACTCTTGCCAACTTTAGGGATTACGATAATCAAACGTCGCTGCGGTGTTTGATTGATTTTGGCGCCAATGTCAAGAGCGAAGAGAGGTGGAGAGGGTACGACGAGAGGAATAGCGGAGTGGGTCGTGGTTGCAGCTGGCGACCATATGAAGTGGTGGACGAGAGGAGTGGTGGATGAGAGGGGTGGCGGTCTGTCAGAGATGGACGTTCGGACGTGGTCAGAAAGAGCGATAAGTGTGGAGAGAGAGAGGGAGTCGAGAGAGAGAGAGACGGGGTGGACTGTGGAGAGGGAAATAGGGTGGGTTTGAGAAACGGTGATAAGGGTAGAGTGAAGGAAACAAGAGGTTAACTGAGAATTTCATTTCGTAGTGACTTAAGAAAGATAAATTTGATGTGGTTTCTTCCACGACCGCGATAATTAAATAATTAATAATAATAATAATAATAATAATAATAATAATAATAATAATAATAATAATTTAATGTATTGTTGTGGTTTTTCTTGGAAACTGCATCAATAGGTTATTTTACGCTCTTTTTTCCGTTCTCACGCAGTCAATTGCTGCGTACAGCTAAAACCGCAGCAATTTAATAGCAACAATAAGGCATAATTCTACATTTCTACTAATGCACCTCCTCCCCTCCAAAACCACCACCCTCTTCCCAGCCACCAACCCCACAGAACTAGATAAAAGCAAGTAAAAATTCTCCTCCTCTCTCATCCCCTAACTCTTCATGCATTCACTTACCAAAAAATGGAGGTATTGACAATCTAAAATTCAAGAAATAAAATATTCCAAAAGTCACTGCAAGAACCACCACTAGCGAAGCCGAGGGGACAAAAACCATTTCTAATTACACCATATTCGATCACCTTTTGGAAGAGAGCAATGACAATGATTCAATCTTCATACGACTTCAAATTCGACCTCGCTTCTCTTTGCTTGAAGAAATCCTCAAAATTCGACTTCAACACGGATGAGAGAAAAATCTGAGTCGAAACGTCTATCTCGATCTCGAGTCAAAACGCGTTGACGACGCCAGCGGGGGTAAGGGAGAGGTGCGAAGAGAGAGAGGAAGGGTTCGAGTGAGAGAAAAAGAGGGCGACAGGGTGAGGGGGAGAGAGAGAGAGATGAGAATGAGAGTCTCGAGGAGGCTTGGTGGTGAGGACGGGGGGTTTGGACTTTTGAGGGTGGCGGGGAAGGGGGACAGGGGATGGTAGGGAGGGGTGGAGGAAAGCAGGTGAAGGAGAGGAGAGTGAAGGAGGAGGGAATATTTTTTTTAATATGTTTTTTAATTAATATTTAGAAGTAAATTAAATTTTAAAAATTAAACTAATAAAAATAAGACACGTGGATAGGTTTCCTACTGGAATAGGCTGTTTATTTGTTAAACCTATTAAAAGCTAATACCCTTACAAGCTTTATTTATTCTGAGTTAATCAAAAGTTTGGTTCATTTAAAGCAGACCTGCCAAATGTTGACTTATTCTCGACAATTTATCCTTACGATTTTTCACCAAATACCCCCGACAAATCACGAAATTTACCATATACCCTCAATATTTCAGATATTCACCATATAACCCCGAGTTTTCGAAAACATTCACCAAAAGCCCTTTTCTTAACGGACGTTAACTTGTTGTTAGCGTTATTTACAATTTTACCATTATTAACCTAATTAACCCCTCTCTCCCCCGTAGCCCCCTGACCCTAATGTCTAATTAACCTAACCCCCTGACCCTAATGCCTAATCAACTAATTCCTTCCATTTAAACACAGTGCAAGCATGCTAAAAAAAATTGAAGAAAAAAACCTTCAAAATTTCAATTACATTACCAGAAACAACCCATTACTAAACCACAAACAAAATTATGAACAACAACAACAAGAAATTGCAAACAACAAATTTCCAGTAATTTTCCCAAACACACAAACAGCAAAAAAATTTAAAAAAACAAAGAAAACATAAATTCAAGGTTCGTACATGCAATGTCGCCCGAAAAAATCGCACCTTTCCTCTTGAGAAGATGAATTGCTGAGGAGAAGGAATGGCGTCTGACATGTAGGTAAGGAGGAGTTATGGAGGAAGTGAATGGTTTTCATAATAGGAGGGAAAATTCGCAAAAGAAAGAAGAAGGAAGAAAGGGAGGGGGTTCATTAAAAATCACGTGACAGTCACGTGGGGGGTTTTAACCTCGCTACAAAGAGTTAACCCTTCCAAGGATCTGTTAGATTCAAACATGTGTTAAAGTTAGGTCTAACGTTAATTAATTAAAAGTTGGGACTGATTAGAGAAGATGTCCAATAGTTGGGACTTTTTTTATCAATTTTTCCTATTTGCACTGGGAGGCTCTATAGGCAAACTTTTGTTTTCTTATTCCTTATCTTTCCAAGTCTCCAACAACATCAAATAAAGTAAGAGAGTGAACCTTTTCTTTCTGCAGTGCAACAAGTTGGGAATGCAGCTCTTCTAGTCTCTTCAGACTCGAATCATTCTCATCCACAATCCTCTGGCTAAGAGAATTTTCTGCAGACCCATAAATCTCACTCGAGATATCATAAATTTTATTAAGAACTTCAACAAATTGCTTCTTTCTTTCACTCCTTCTCTTCCTCATTTCTTCTAGAGAAGGAATGATCATATTCAATTCTTCCTTCAAGCCAAGAGCTTTTTGATCGGGCTGAAAACCAAAAACATTAGTAAAAAGTTACAAAATGCACCAGCGTTGCTAACGTCATAATCAATTAGCTCAACGGCAGAGCAAAAATATACGCAGATGATCCAAGATCTTCTGTCTGATTTTGCTAAGATGGACGCTGCACTACTAGAACTTACTTCCAAGAACAATGATCTGGCTGCAGAAATAATGGCTTTAGGACATGTTACAAATGATCTAGAGGGGGATAAGTTGACTATAGATAGAATAACACAAGAAAACCGGAGCCTAGCTGAATTGTTATGTGATAAGACCAACGAATCTGGTATGCTTACGTTAGAGGTCAATAAGTTAACAGGAGCTGTGGGGAGCTTGCAGTATGAGTTGTCTCTTCAAATGGGCTTCCGAGATCAACTCATGGCTGATGTGTTGAATCTGAATACTTAGTTGAAGGAGACATACCAGAAATTATCCCATCTTGAACAGGAAAATGCTGAAATGAGCCAATTGAAACGCAAGATGTCAGACATGGAATGAGAGGAAGTGGAGAGAGAGAGAGAGTTGTGAATGACAGGAAGAGGAGAGAGAGGCGGCGGAAAGATAGGCTAAGCAAAGAACAACAACCAACAACAGCCCACGAGGAAGATATCAACAAAAGAGCTCTGGTGCGGTGGGTCAGTGAAGGCGCTGTGGTGGCGCACTAGTGTGACGGCTCTGTGGTGGCATGCGAGTGGCGCTCTGGTGGCGTGAGAACTGAATGTTAGGGCAGTAGCTCTGGTGTTGCGTGAGAATTGGGTGGTGCTTGAGAGGAGTTAGGTCAATGAACTGAATGTTGCAAGGGAAACAATGGGTTAATGCGGGAGATTAAAATGAAAAAAAGAAGAAGGGATGTGGTCTTGAATTAACCGCAGCCCTTTTATTAAGGGTTGCGGTTAGCCCAAAAACCGCAGCCCTTTATCGTAAAGGGCTGTGGTTTTTGGGCTAACTGCAGCCCTTAATTTCCAATTTTTTTTTCTCCCTTTTTTCAAATGGATAAAAGGCAGCGTTTTTCAGATAACCGCAGCCCTTGGCTTTTTTTCCTCTAGTGAAATCCTCCTAGGTTTTTGAGAGCCTCAATCATTTGCGCCTCCTTACATTGAAAAATACAAACTTTGTTCCTCTTTTCATGGTATTAGAGCAACTAGGTTGCTGATTCTCAAAACTTTCAAAAAATATCAAAATTTTATTCTTTATCTTACTTCTCACCTTCTCTCATCTATCCTAAAATTTTTTCATTTGAAAAACAAAATCGTTGATATCATCTTAGAACTAAGAAACTTATTTAGCATGGCAGAAAAACAAGTCAACCCTTACTCTGACCCATATTACTTGATCCCATGTCAAGCATCATCTTTAATGGAAATAATTATCTTCCATGGAGCAGAAGTGTGAGAATGGCACTAGGAGCTAAGAACAAGCTCGGTTTTATTAATGGTAAGATTCCTAAACCCTTTCCTGATTATGAAGATTATAGCAAGTGGACTAGGAATGACTATATGTTAATATGTTGGTTGTTTGCTTCTGTCACACCTGAAATTGCTGATATATTAATTTTAAGTGAGTCTACGAAGGGTTTTTGGGATGATTTAGTTGAAAGATATGGGCAATCTAATGCTCCACAATTGTATTCCATAAAAAAGGAAGTAACTGGTCTAATGCAAAATGAGATGAGCACAGCAGATTATTATGGAAAGTTAAAGAAGTCCTAGGATGAATTGAATGCTTTGAATGGGTTTCCTGAATGTACTTGTGGTGTTGTTAAAACATGTGGGTGCATATATCTTAAGAGGATTGTGGAAAGGGAGGCACAAGGAAAGGTAATAGATTTTCTGATGGGGCTAAACAACAAATATGATAGCCTTAGAGGTATTTATCCTTGCCATGGATCCACTACCATCTATAAACAAGGCTTTTCAGCTTGTTCAACAAGCAGAAAAACATAAGCAAGTAAGTGAGGGAATTGAATCTGGAGTTGAAGCAAATGCCTTGTTCACTAACAAGAGCAATATGGCTGGTAGTCAGCAGTCAAAAGGGAATTTCCACAATATGAAAGGAAGTTTCCAAAAGAAAGAAAGTAAGGAAGAGAAAATGAGAAAATACTATTGTCACCACTGTAAGATGAAGGGACATAATAGGGAAGGTTGCTTTAAACTTAATGGTTATCCTTTCTGTGATCATTGCAATATGAAGGGGCACACCATGGAAGGGTGTTTCAAAATACATGGCTACCCAAATCACTGCAAGGGTGCTCCTCAAAAGGGAAAAAGAAGTTTCACTTATGCTGGAAATGTTGAGAACAAGGAAGAAGGCAGGACTCAAGATCATCCATTGGATTTTGCAAGTCAGAAGGACACTAGCCACATGGTGAATACAGTAGTTGAACAAGTGCTGAAGTCTTTGTCTATCAGGAGTGAAGGCAGCAGCAGTTCTGTCAACAAGTCTCACACCAGCAATTTTGCAGGTATCATTTATTCCAATAGTGCTGAATCTTACTATGATCTGCTTGGAAAAGATACTTGGATCATTGATACAGGTGCTTCTAAACATTTGGTCAATTGTGACAAGTATTTCTTTGAGAGGAAGGGTTTAGACAAGGTTGTCCATGTTGGTATGCCAGATGGTGTAGTAAGGCAGGTGAAGGAAATGGGTTCTATACATTTTGGACCCAAATTAACTCTCAGGAATGTCTTATATCACTAGTGGAAAAAAGCCCATCCGATCCAGTCAAAACCGGACTTACCGCTCCAGTTTTGGTCCGGATAGGGTGGGCTAGCAGCGGTTAGTAAATATTAATTGATCCGGTCCCGAACAGGATCAGATAATCATTTACTGATCCGGTTTTGAAGAAAAACCGGATCAGTTACCTTAGTAATTGGTCCGGTTTTCACCACAAACCGGACCAGTTGGTCTGCCTACAAAACTAAAAAAAAACTGCAGGTCTGCAAGCCTGCAGACCACGTTCCCACTTCCAGCTAGTTGGCCCCAGCAAGTCACAAGACGAAATATTGAAAAAAGGATAACGGAAATTTGAATTAGCCAAGGAATAAGAGGAGAATTACAAACAGCAGCACGCTAGCAATACATATTAATTTACAAAAAGAAATTAAAATCTAATGAAAATATAAACGAAAATAAATTAGAAGTAATTAAAACCACAAGAATTGAAAATCAAAAAAAAAAAATTAACAAAAATGAAGAACAAGACAAAAAAAAAAGAAATTATAGGAAATTATTAAAAGAAATTACATATGGAAAGAAATTACAATACAACGAAAACTTAATTGAAAATAACTTACAAACTACATTAATAACACAAGAAATGAAAATCAACCAATAAATAAATTAAACAAAATTGCAAAAAGAAATTAAAAGAAAATGAAAATTAAAAAGAAATTAAAAGAAATTACGAAAGAAATAAAGAACGAAAAAATCGACAAAAAATCAAAATAACTATTAAAAAAATAATTTTCAAACCCTAAATTACATATTTGTGTTTTCCTTCTTCATCTTCGTCCTTTTTTCTTCTTTCTTCAATTCATCTCTTTAACTTCTTCATCTTCATCCTCGCGGTCTTCGACTCTTCATCTTCTTCCTTCTTCGATGAGGGAGTGGTTGCAGATTTGGGTTTAGAGGAGATGGAGAGTGGATTCGGTGGTGAAGTGGTTGAGTGGAGGGTGAAGAGAGAGAGCAAGGCGTTAGGGTTTAGTGGAGTTGACGGTGTGAGAGGCGTGGGGATCTGGTTTAGTGGAGTTGACGGCGTGAGTTCAGGCGTGGGGATCTGGTTTGTGGAGGCAAGAGAGATCAGAGGGAGATGAGAGATGACAATGAGGGAAGCACGGGGAACACCCTGTTCGAGAGGAGATGGGGGACTAGGGTTCATCGATGAGAGGGGGAAATGAGAGGTTAGAGAGGAGGGAGTTGGGCGAGAGTTTTACGGGGAGAGGTGAGACAGAGTTTGGGCTGGGTGCATATGATCTTTGGGCCCCGTTTTAGGCTTTGTATGTGGGAAAAGAGGCAGAGTGAGAAGGTGATAGGGGCTGGGAAATGGGCTTGCTCGATTTTGGGGAAAATATAAGTGTTAACTAATCCGATCAGCTGAATCAGATCAGTTGAAAAACCCAACCGGATCCGTTGATGAAAATGATCCCGGTTCCATTGCCAACCGATCGCTTAATGTAACCGTTCTTTTCGCCTATAATTTGGTGGATTTACTGATTCGGTTCTGGAAGAACTAGATCAGTTTTGTTGTGTCATATAAGGTTTTTTCCACTAGTGTATATACCTGAGTTCAAGCACAACTTGCTTTCTATTGCTTATCTGGAAAATCATTTTCAGGTGACTATCAAGACAAAAAGAACAGATAATGGAACTGAAGTGGTACAAGGTGAATGTGGAAAAATGTTGGCAGATAAAGGAATTTTTCATCAGAGAAGTGCTCCTAGAACTCCCCAACAAAATGGGAGAGTAGAAAGGAAGCACAAACACTTGGCTGAAACTGCAAGAGCCATGAAGATTCATATTGGAATCCCAAACAAGTTTTGGGGAGAATGCATTCTTGCTGCAACACATATCATCAATCTCTTGCCAAGTGCTATGATTGGATGGCAGACACCCTTTGAAAGATTAATGAAGAAACAACCAGACTACAACTTGCTCAAGGTGATGGGATGTTTGTGTTATGCAACAAACTCTCACACAAAAGGTGATAAGTTTGCTCCTAAAGCAAGGAGCTATGTCATGTTAGGGTACCCTAGTGGACAGAAGACTTATAGGGTCTATGACCTTGAAGATCACATAGTATTCATATGCAGAGATGTCTTTTAAGGAAAATATTTTTCCCTTTAAAAATGACACTCAGCATGAACAAGAAAGATTTTTGAATCTTTCTCATCTCCCACTTGTGCACATGGAAGAAGTTCCTATTGAGATGGCTGAGCAAGAAATTACCGAACCAGCTCTACACCATCCTACTGAGGAGACAGTTCTAGAAGGAAATGATGTTGCTGAACAACATCCAGATGGTGTTGTTGCAACCCCAATGATCAGACAACCTACTGTGACTTTGAGAAGATCAGACAGGGAGAAGAAAATATCTTCTAGATTTAATGATTACATTATTCCTCTCAACAAGCCTGATATGAGGAGTGACACTGCAACCAGCATAGATCAAGCAGGAGCAAACTTAGCGATGCAGACTCTTGAAAACAAAGAGTATTACTCTTTTGAGTATGTTGTCTCTCTCAACAATGTATTTAAAGAGAGAGAGTCCACAACATACTCTGAAGCCTCACAACATGCCAAGTGGAGACAAGCAATGGAGAAAGAGCTAGCTGCTTTAGAGAAGAATGGAACTTGGCAAATCACTACACTTCCATATGGAAAGAAAGCCCTTGATAGCAAGTGGGTTTATACGATAAAATTCAAGCCCAATGGTGAGGTTGAAAGATATAAAGCAAGACTTGTAGCAAAAGGAGATAGACAAGTCAAAGGCGAAGATTACAAAGCTACATTTTCCCCTGTAGCCAAGTTTGCCACTGTTAGAACAATGATTGCTTTGGCCACAAAGAAAGACTGGAAATTGTATCAAACTAGACATTAATAATGCCTTTCTTCATGGGCATTTAGAGGAGGAAGTTTACTTGAAGATTCCTCATGGTTACACATCCAAGGAGGGTCAAGGCAAGGTCTGCAAATTGCAGAAAAGTCTTTATGGCCTCAAGCAAGGTATCAAGACAATGGAACATAGAGTTAAAACGCTTTCTCAAACACCTTGGTTATACTTAATGTGCAAGAGATAGTTCTATTTTCTTCAAAATGGTTGGTACCAAGATCAGCATAGCATTGGTCTATGTTGATGTCTTATTGCTAACTGGTGATGATGAGCTTGGCATTGATTCTCTTAAAAGAAGTTTTGATAAAGCTTTCACAATCAAGGACTTAGGTGAACTAAGGTATTTCCTTGGGATAGAGTGGCTACAAAAACTCAAGGCACAATTATAAATCAAAGAAAATATACTCTTGATTTAGTTCATGATGCTGGGCTTCAAGATTGTTCTACTGTAAAGTTTCCATTTCCTAAGGGCATCAAGTTGAGCACAAATGAAGGGGAGATTCTGGAATGTTGAAATTATAATAGAAGAAGAGATAGTGGAAGAAAACTACTTTCATTCCACTTAGAACGTACATAAGAAGAAGCTATATTCAACTAGACAAACTAACTACTTATTACAAAATAGGAAAAACAATCCCATGATCATATTTAGTGGGCAACCATATTGACTCACTAAGTACACTAACATAAGAATCTTAATTAACTAACACATGCTCCTTAACAATAGTAACTAATCAACCACCAATTTGAAGCAATATTCCAACATGGAAGACCCTGAGATATATAGAAGATTAATTGCGAGACTTCTATATCTCAACCTCACAAGGCATGACATTACATTTTCAGTACAACAACTTAGCCAATTCATGCATCTGCCTAGAAGACCTCAACTTCAAGTTGCTCTACATGTCATCAGATACTTGAAGGGAACACAGGACTATGGCTTATTCTATCCTAGATATGGGGATGCAAATTTCATAGCCTACTCTGATGCTGACTGGGGAACTTATCCTTTCAGTGGAATGTCCCTAAATACTTATTGCATCTTTATAGGTGATTGTTTGGTGTCTTGGAAAACCAAGAAACAGAATAATGTCACTTCTAAATCTTCCCGTGAAGGCGAGCTACGCGAAGATGCCCATGACTACAACCGAGGTTGTCGGGCTCACAAGCTTATTTGAAGATCTACAACGGTCATTTCATCAACTCGTCACCCTTTTTTGTGACAACATCTCAGCTGAATACATTGCTCAGAATGAAGTGTTTCATGAGAGAACCAAACACCTCAAGCTTGATTGTTATAACATTCGAGAAAACATTAAAGCTGGACTCATCAATACAGCTCATGTTAAATCTTCTATGCGGCTTATAGACATTCTTACAAAATCACTTTCAACATCTCAACATTCTTTTCTTTCTTCCAAGTTAGGACTTGTATCTCTCCATCAAGTCCAACTTGCGGAGGGGATGTAGAAGTATGCATACATTGGTGTATTTCAGCTAGTATTACTAGGATTTAGTATACACAGCTGTATTGTATTTCATGGCTTTGTCACATAACCGTTAAAGTATTTTGTCTGTTTGTATGAGATGTACCCTAGTGATTGTAAACATTCCCATATAAAAGCTGCAATGAAATCCTCCTAGGTTTTTGAGAGCCTCAATCATTTGCGCCTCCTTACATTGAAAAATACAAACTTTGTTCCTCTTTACAGTATTCATTAGTGTCTTTTGATTTGGATTTTGGAAAAGAAAGATTAATGTGCAAAGCGTAGCTGAATTGGCAATAACATTGTGTTGATAGTGTTGTATAGAAGAAAGTTTCATGAAATTCGATTGTTTCTTATGGGAGTGTTGTATGATGAGGAGTAAGGATAGATAAATGGCTTTAATGTTAAATCGTATGGAGGCTTGTGTTTGTTGTTGTTGGTCTAAGCATGGAGTGACTATATGTTGTTCAAGTAAATATGGAGAAAAATATCTAGTCCAGGCCTGCATTGGATTAGATGCTATGCTTATCTTTCATGGCGTTCTTAGAGAAAAGGTTAATAGTCACAACTCACAAAAGGTAGTTTAGAGAAACCGACATTGATGAACTCTTATGGATCACAGGAGCTCTTCTTTGACGCCTTAGTGGATGAGCTTTCAAAGCAGCTTTTGGCCGAGAGTTTGCTATGCTACAAAGTCATTAACTGTAAGTGGTGAGAAGAGATGGACGTTCTTTCAACTGTAAGTGGTAATTGTATGGCGGATGGTAAGTGGTAACTCCTATAGTGTTCGACTGCGAGGCCTTAAGCATGAAAAAAATAAAGCTAATAGGTGATTACTTGGTGGTAATTTTTTATTTATTTTTAAATGTGGAAGCGCTGAAAAATACGAGAAGTATAAGAAGGCTAAAAGGGAAGCAAAGAAGGCCATAAGAGAGGCTAGAGCAAAGGTGAATTAGGACCTTTACGCAAGATTGGATACAAAAGAAGGGGAAAAGGACATTTATAGACTTGCTCGAATGAGAGACATAAAGACACGAGACATTGGAAGGATTAAGTGTGTGAAGGATGTCGACTAAAAAATTGTGGTGGGGGATAAGGAAATAAAGGATAGAAGGAGGTTCTACTTTGATAACCTATTATATTCAACGGAGATCAAGGGCACGATATTGGAGATACAAGTATCCTCGAGATATGGTTAACCGAGAATTTATGCGAAGAATTCAAAAAGGAGAAGTCAAAATGGCATTAGAAAGAATGGGATTGAAGAGGGCAGTGGGACTCGATGGCATACCTATCGAGGTGGGTAGGTGCTTTGGAGAGAGAGGGTCGAATGACTAACACCTTTTTTCAACAAGATGTAGGGAAGTAATAGGATGGCATTAGAGCGGAGGAAAAGTTTGAAATTAAAATTCACAAAACAACAAGTTCACATTTAGTATGAAAATTTTGAGAAAGGAATTTTTTGTTAAGAAAAAGCACTCCAACCTTCACTGCCTTCACACTCCACAACGATAAAGATATTAAGGCAGCACATAAAGCAATATGAAGTGATAAAATGCCTCCGAATAGTAGATTTGATCTTGTTCTTCCTATTTCTGCATCAAAACAAGAAAGATAGTTGCACTTCAAGCCAAAAAGGAAGTTATAGGAGCATATTTGTATATATAGGCAAGTCCAAGGTACACTACATAAACTCAAAAACAAGTAGTCGAAAACAATTAATGTTGTTGTAAAAAGAAAGAGAAATCTTGAAGAGTCATTATCCGTTGAATATTAATCCTTTCCATGATTGTTTTATGCATGCTTTCAGCTGAACCACTTAATTCCGCAGATATATGTATACAAAACACAACATATTTATTATATTTCTAATAAGCACTAGCTTAAACATATCATGCATAATCAATCATTATATTGCATACAATTACTAAAAAGCCACCACGAGTCCATAGCACGCCCGACAACGACCGAGAAATAGCCAACTATGTGGAGAGGACTCGAAAGACGGGAATAGGAAAAATGACATAAAGATGAGAATCGAAAGTGAAAGGGGAAGAGAGAAACATATCTCAAAGCAAAGAACATCAACACCAAGCGCGCTAGTAGACAAACCACAAATCTCTAATAGTAAGCACATGAACTCATGAAGCAACCAGCACACAGTCTTGAAGCCAGAGGCACAACTGAAGCATAGAGAGCAAAGTGAGCTCATTGAATACAAGCAAAAAAAGCAATAGTGGTTCATATGTGACAAATTAATAGAAGTATCTCTCTTCAAAAACATATCACAGATCCAGAAACTCCATAACGCATATGACTGAACCCTAGATTAAACAACTCATTCATTTTACTAGTTTAGTTTGGAAATAAACATGAATAAGTTCATCCAACTAAAAACATCTCAAAAGACATGGCATTACACTAAGCCATAAAGGAAATGAAACATTGATTAGTGATTGAATAAAAAATAAACATTAGATGTAATGGTCGGATATGAAATACACTTTACATTAGTGATCGAATATGATAAATGATCTACTTTTAGATTAGTGATCGAATATGAAATGAACTTTAGATTAGTGATCAGATATGAAATGAACTTTACATTAGTAATAGAATACGAAATAAACTTTGGAAGTAATACAAGCTTGATCAAATAATACCTTATCTACTTGTACTTGGTTTTGAGTGAATATTATTGTAAATTTATAGGATATGAATAATCCCGATGTAGATATGATATATCTGAAGTAATGCAAGCTTTATCAAATAATACCAAGCAATTATCCACTTGTACTTGGTTTTGAATGAATTTTATTATTTTTTATAGCATATGAAAATTTCAGTTATAGATATAATGCAACGATACTATGATATGATTTCATTAATTTAAGATCTAAAGTGATGCAAGTTTGATCAAACTATACCACTGACCCACTTATACCTGGTTTGAGTGAATTTATTTTATTGTGTAATTCGGTTGTAGATATGATTCAGTTGTTGTATGATATGAATAATTCAGTTGTTGATATGATTCAACTACAATATGATATGATTTCATGATTTTATTATGTGAGGTAATGCATGTGTGATCAAATTATACCCCTAATCGATAAGGGTGATGGTATTAACTAGGGAAAGTTAATGATGAAAGAGTATTAGACACGGAGGAGAGTATGAGAAAAAAAGAGACTTCTATAATTGTATCGAGAACGAGCAGGAAGATTGAATAAAATATATACGGAGGAGAGCATAGGTAATAAAGGAGAATTCTAATACAATGCCGAGAACAATAAAGTATGAACCGACAAAAATAAATAGACAATAACTCTTGATGCTTCTTTCAAACTTAAAAGTCATTTATTGAGAAATATTCTCCTACAAGTAATGTCACAAAGTCGATCAATATGTTACACATAGTAATTTTCCATCAACTATTTAAAATGTAATATGACGTCCAATGTGGATATTTCAGGACGTCCACATCCTTACTCGATTACGAGTTGCAATTTCTAAATTCACAAATTATGCATGTGGATGTCAATTTTCATATGATATGTTTAACTCAGTATTTTGGAACAATCCTTATTTTATAATATATGAAACACTAAATATGTGTGTTGGTCCTTATCTCATAAAAGGTTATTAGCATCTGTCAAAAAACAGGAAAAAAGGTTAGGAGCTTATGGAAATCCTGTATTTCGGATCTCGGCACAAATCAGCTGCAACACAATTTCCACTCTAAACGCTCATCGAAAATTGTACACTAAACAGAACGAAGTTAAAAAAATACAAAAAAATAAAATACAATAGTTTGAAAACTCCATAAATAACTGGAATTAACAATATATAAGACCTTGCCATTTCCATGACTTCGGCTAAGGAACCTTGCTTATTTTTATTCTCACCTTGTTCTTGATATCCAACGAAAAGGAATTTGACTTCTTCACCATCTTGCAAATTGCTACTTATGATATTATTTTGGTTTGAACCTTCTCTTCTCGTTCTAACTCCATTTGAATAACTCTTGTCCTTTACACTTTCTTTTTCTTACACATAGCTTTATCCCTGCAAATAAAAGAAAAAATAATAATCTAGAGAGAAACTTAAATAACCTTTCATACTCACCAAAACAATGCTCATAGTATAGCAGCAAGACATTGGAGTTTTCAAGCCCGAAAGAGAACTTAAGGTTTCCTAGCTCTGAAGAGTGTTACACTAAACCTAGAAGCAAACAAGTATAGATTCTACATACCATAGAAAATAGTAAGACAATCGGCCTCAACAATCAAAAGCAATGGAGAGTTAACAGAAAACTAAGCCAAGATTCAGTAATCAAGAAACTGAAAATGGAAGTTGGTAGCAATTAATATTAATACTCAACAGAAAACATAAAGTCAATATAAGTTAAGACTGAAGAAGGTCATAAATCTCCTAATTTTTATAAACCTACTATCAATCTAAGGACTTGAAAATAATAAGGGTGTATAGGCTCAATAGTAGATGAGAACTAGGGAAAAATCAATAGTGTCAATGTTAGTCTATCACTACTTCAAGATCATTTTATGGGTTTACACATCCCTAAAATAAGCACTCTCAACTTGGGCCATGCCGCCATTTGCATCACGTGCTCCGCGACCTAAGCTATCAACATAGCTTGATTGATATCTTTTGTGAGATCCTGCAAGCCTACTTTCCTCAAAACAAACTCTGCAAGCCTGCTTTCTGTAAAAAAAAACTTTATAGGTGATGATGAATGCTTGCTCAGTTGCTCACTCACCCAAATTGAATATGAAATATGAATTCCCACCAGAAAAGAGAACAACAAAAACTTTCAATTTAGCTTTCCCCATCGATTCAAAACCAATTTCCTTTGATCTTACTACCTTCAATTCTTAATTAGTTAATCCATAAGTAAAGATCTAATGAGTACCAAATCAACTCGCAAGCCACAACGTGCCCAGAAAAGTGCAAATTCACAACCACCCAGGTTAAAATGCTACAACTCTTCTTCTTTTTTTGGTAAGGAAGTAAAGTGTATTAGCTCCAAAAAAACATCAAACAACCTAAAGAGAGAACTAAACTGGCCACAGGAGGCCATATTTACAAATTGTCACGCCAATCTTTATCTCTCACAAGCTACTTTTATACTTCACTATACACTTTATTTCTTTTGCTATATAATCAATTCTTTGTACTTTAAAAATCCAAAAAGCATCATTCCTTGCTTTCCATACATGGTAAGTAATAGCAGCAAGAGCAGCAACAACCTGTGTACCTCTTTTTCACCTAAGTAAGCCACTGGAGTAAGTCCCTTTTTCTGTAAGTAACACCCAGCCAGCTAAGAGTAGCTTGAAGCAGCTTCTTGATGAACGTACACTCAAATAGAAGATGAGTATGGCTTTCAACAGCAGTACCACACAGACAGCAAATATTATCAGTACACACTCTATATTGGAACAGATGGTCTTTAGTTCTAAGCCTCCCCTGAACACCTAGCCAAGCTATAAATCTATGTTTAGGTAAGATAACCTCTTCCAGATACTACTTGCCCAAGGCACAACCTGATCCTCTGCAGTCATCTGATTGTATACTTTACCTATTGAGTATGTAGTATTACTACTCCAAAGATGCATACCTATGTGCAACAATGTATCCTTGACTTTGCACAATTCTTTCACAACCCAACTTGCTCCTACTGGAGCTTGAAAATCCCACCTGTTGCCATCCTTAATATAGATGTTATGGACCCCTTTCACCCATAAATCATCTTTTTTGCAACCAATATTCCAAACAAGCTTTCCTAGTGCAAAGGAACATTCCGCATCTTAATGTCTCTAAAGCCCCGGACCCCATATTTCTTTTGTCTGCACACACTACTCCAGTTTACATGCCCTACTCTTACACTTTCAGCAGCACCACTCCACAGGAAATGTTTGGAAATGTGATTAATTTGCTGGATTACAAACTTGGGAGTATGAAAATTTGTGCCCAATAGCTATGGACACTTAGGAGTACAAAATTGACTAACTGGGTCTCCCAGCAAAAGACAAATGTCTTGTACTCCAAGTTCTTATTCTCATCACCATTTTTTCAATAAGACCTTCATAATCATGACCTTTGAGTTTACTAGAGCATATAGAAACCCCTAGGTATTTGAATGGAAGATCTTCTAACACAAACCCCGAAAATTGTGCAACTCTTGTAATCTCCTCCTACTCCATTCTTTGTGTGATAAATTGCGAGACTTATTTTTATTGGCCTCCAGACCAAAAGACTCAGAGAACAACTTCAAACCTTGAAGTAACATATAAGCAGACCTAGCCTCCCCTTTGCAAAAAAGTAATAAATCATCTGCAAAGCACAGATGATTTATTTTTAGGCTTTGGCATCCTTGAAAAAACTTGAACTCCTCAAGATCCCCAATATAACAAAGTATTCTTGTCAAATAGTCCTTGCAAAGAACAAATAGGAGGGGAGACATGGGGTCTCCTTGTCTCAGGCCCCTGTTAGCCTCAAAAAAACCCTATGTACTCCCATTAATAAGCAAAGTGAACTTGGAAGTTGTGATACAGGCCATGAAGCAGTTCACAAAATGCTCAGGGAAGTTCATAGCTTTCAGCAAATCATGAATAAACTCCCACTCTATTGAGTCATAGGCCTTCCTAAGGTCAACCTTCATCATAACCCCCTTCAACTTATTGCCCCTTTTACTGAATCTTTTTACCAGATCGTGGCATAACAAAATGTTGCTTATAATGCTTCTTCCATTAATGAAAGCCCTTTGCTGTTGAGCAACTATATCAGGGAGAATCTTACCAAGTCTTGTGCAAATGAGCTTAGTAATTATTTTATATAGCACTGAGCAGCAGGCTATTGGCCTATAGTCACCCATAGCAGCTGGACTAGGAACTTTGGGAATCAAAGTGATGGCTGTTACATTTATTTCTTTCAGGATTTTCCCATACCTAAAAAAACTCCTGAATGGCAGAAATGACATTAGCACCAACAATTCTCCAACTTTTCATGAAAAAGTAGCTTGAATACCCATCAATCCCAGGTGACTTATCATTGTGTATGGAAAATAAGCACTACAAAAAAATCACTCTATAGCGACGGACATAATCCGTCTCTAAATCGTCAAAATCCGTCGCTATATGTACTTAGAGACGGATTTAGAGACGGATTATGTCCGTTACTAAAATCCTCGTCGCTAAACGAACTTAGAGACGGAATCCCAAATATCCGTCTCTAATTTAGCGACGGCATAATATCCGTTTCTAATTCCGTAGCAAAAAATTAGAGACGGATTTCAAAATCCGTCTCTGAGTTTAGGGACGGATTTCAAAATCCGTCTCTGAGTTTAGGGACGGATTTCAAAATCCGTCTCTGAGTTTAGGGACGGATTTTAAAATCCGTCTCTCAGTTTAGGGACGGATTTCAAAAATCCGTCTCTAATTTTAGAGACGGATTTCAAAAATCCGTCTCTAACTTTAGAGACGGAATTCAAAAATCCGTCTCTAATTTTAGAGACGGATTTTTGAAATCCGTCTCTAAGTTTAGGAATGGTTTTTTAAAATCACCTATTGTTAGTTGTTCGGTTCAACCCGATCCCATTATCGGTTCACAATCTCACTCGGTTCGGAACCTCGCTCCGGGTCAACCCGGGTCCGGCTTTGTAGGCAAGGCTCTTGGAAGCAAGTGGAAATGGGTAAGGGGAATCCCCATTCTCAAGAACCGCAGCTTGGTAGGAATCGAACCCGTAACCTCTAAGTCACAAGGAGAAACTCATACCAACTACACCAAGTACTACTTGTTTACTTTTACGTGTGGAATTGATAATAATTGAAAGAAATATTAGAAACAGATCTTAAAAATCCGTCTCTAATTTAGAGACAAATTTGAATTTCCGTCTCTAATTTAGAGACGGATTTGAATTTCCGTCTCTAAAGTGCATTATAAAAAATATCTACTTGTCTAAATTAGAGACGGATTTTCAAATCCGTCTCTAAAAATCCATCTCTAATTTAGAGACGGGTTTGAATTTCCGTCTCTAATTTAGAGACGAATTTGAATTTTCGTCTCTAATTTAGAGACGGATTTGAAAGTGCATTTTAAAACATATCTACTTGACTAACTTAGGGACGGAATTTGAAAATCCGTCCCTAAATTAGGGACGGAATTTGTAAATCCGTCCCTAAATTAGAGACGGATTTTGTAAATCCGTCCCTAAATTAGAGACGGAATTTGAAAATCCGTCTCTAATTTAGAGACGGAATTTTAAAGATCCGTCTCTAAATTAGAGACGGAATTCAAAAATCCGTCTATAAATTCAAAAATCCGTCTCTAATTTAGAGACGGAATTTCAAAATCCGTCTCTAAATTAGATCTAAATTTTTGACAAAGTCTGGAAAAATTGGTAAAACACACCAGAAACGGATTTTATAATTCCGTCTCTAACTTAGGGACGGATTTTAAAATCCGTCTCTAACTTAGGGACGGATTTTAAAATCCGTCTCTAATTTAGAGACGGATTTTAAAATCCGTCCCTATATTTTTTTAGAAACGGATTATTAATTTTCCGTCTCTAAATTAGAAACGGATACAAATCCGTTTCTAAAATTCCGTCGCTATACGAGCGTTTTTTTGTAGTGAAGGCTGCTTTTATTTCTTCACTAGTAAAACTAAGATTCAATGCTTGATGTTGTTCAGGACTAAGAACACAACCCTTATTAATAATAGCTTGTTCCACCTTGCTAGTAGAATTTCTGCTGCCAAGCAATCCATGATAGAAGTCAAGAAAAGCTTCCACCACTTCAGTTGAGTTCTGAGCCCATGACCCATCAACCTTTTTAGTTGTATTAATCCTATTCTGTATTCTCCTCACCTTTATGCTCTGATGGAACTACTTAGTGTTATCATCACCATCTGAAAGCCATTCCAATTTAGCTTTCTGGCTCAGAAAAGAACTATAGATCTTATGTGTTGTCACATAGTTCATCTTAGCTTCATGTTCCTAAGCTCTACAAGCCAGATTCTCAGGGTGTTGATGTAATTGTTGTTGATCTTCAACCAACTTCTGATGAGCTTGGTAGTTCTTTATTGAAACATCACCAAACTATTCTACATTAAGTTGCTTCAAATCTTGTTTCAGTAGCTTTAATTTGTTAACAACTTGAAATATTTTACTCCCTTTGACTTGTTGATGCCAGACTTGGGAAATAATGCCTTCAAACTGATAAGCTTGACCCCATATGTTGAAGAACCAGAAAGGCTTCCTTTTTCTGCTCATCCTTGAAGGATTTTAACACTAAAGGACAGTGATCAAACTCCCCTTCTGGATGAACCAACACCTCAACTGTAGGCCATTCCTCCATCCACTTCTCATTACCCAAGACTCTGTCCAATTTACAAAAAACTCTATTTTCACCCTCTTGCTTGTTGTTCCAGGTATAATACTGACTAGAGGTTTTCAATTCCTTCAACCTGCAATACTCCACACAATCTTGCATATCATCAACCTCTCTACTTCTAACTTGTTGACCAATTCTTTCATCCAGCTTCATAAGGGCATTAAATTCACCTAGGATTATCCATGGTAACTCAGATGAATTTAAATCCTTTAAATCACTCCATAAACTTTCTCTTCCTTTTTTATCATTCAATCCATATACAAAAGTACACATAAACTTCCTACCACCATTCACCACTTCAATTTCAGCATGAATGAGTTGGCTAGTACACAACCTCACAGAGACACGTACTGAAGAGGGATGCTAACAAAGAATAATTATTCCATTGCCATGCCATGCATTATTGGTAGTTATGCACCACCTAAGACACACATTAAGATAAAAATCACCCAAAGTAGGAGATTTTATCTTAGTCTCTAAAAGGCCAAACAGTCTAATATTGTGAGCAAATAAAATTGGGAAATTCTCTCTGGTAGCCCTTAACTATTTATTTTTCTCTTTGGTATCTTTTCTTATGGGTTAATGTCCCTGGTAGCCCTAAATTAATTAAAATGTTAGTAAAATAGGATTATTTAATGAAAAATGTTTAGTTAGTGTTAAAAAACGTTAGTTAGTGTTAAAAAAACTTAGTTAGTGAGTTAACCTAACCCTAAACTCTAAACTAACCCTCTCCCCCCACCCCCTTCCCCCACCCTCCCGGCCAGCCCCCCCTCCCACCACCCCTTCCCCCCACCCTCCCAGCAGCCCCCCTCCCCAAGAGCCTCCTTCCCACCACCGTCCGGCCCCTCCCCCCGCCCCGCGCAGCCTCCCGCCCCCTCCCCCACCTCAGCACCCGCGTCGTTTTCCCCTCCCCCACCTCCCTCCCCACCCCCGTCGATTTCGCACCCTCCCCCCCACCCCCGTCGATTTTCGCACCCTCCCCCAACACCCCGCTCGACCAGGAATTCGACGGGGGGGGGGATGTGCGAAATCGGCGGGGGAGGGAAAACGACGCGGTGTCTGGGGTGGAGGAGGGCGAGGGGGGGAGGGCCGCGCGTGGCTCGGGGGGGGGGCTACAGGGTGGCGGGAGGGGGGATTGTCGGGAGGGTGGGGAAGGGGTGGTGGGAGGGGGGCCGCGGGAGGGTGGGGGAGAGGGTTAGTTTAGAGTTTAGGGTTAGGTTAACTCACTAACTAACTTTTTTAATACTAACTAATGTTTTTTTAACACTAACTAAACGTTTTTCATTAAATAATCCTATTTTACTAACATTTTAATTAATTTAGGGCTACCATGGACATTAACCCATAAGAAAAGCTACCACAGAGAAAAATAAATAGTTAAGGACTACCAGAGAGAATAACCCAATAAAATTTCTCACCTCATTCTGTTTTTTTCTACTGTTTAGCCCTCTCACATTCCAACTCATAACACTATTCATCCATAGTGGGAGGCTCCCCCTCCCCACCATGGTCATCCATTATCTGAAACACACCCACTTCTTCCTCATTCTTCTCCCCTCCTCGCAGCTTGTTCCTAGGCCGCAAATCATATCTACAATCACCTGCTTTAGGTACTGCCCTGAGATGGTCCCGGGGCCATGTATAACTTTCGAAACCCCTCATTGTCCTTCTGAATAACCTTATTCTTTGCCACCCATTTCTGCTGAACAGCACCAGTATGCCCTATTCCATGGCATTTATCACAACTTACTGGCTTCCACTCATAAATAACCTTTTGCCTGATCATAGAGCCTTTTTCATTCTCAAACTCAATCATATCCGGGAAAACTTGATTCATTTGTGCTTCAACCATGACTCTAGCATATAACAGCCTATCCTTATTAATGGTCGATTAATCTAACCTAATTGGTTTCCCAATCCCAGCCACTAATTTAAACAGACATCTCTCACCCCAGTACTTCAAGTCCAAAGCAGGTAATTGAACCCACATAGGAACAGATTTAAACTCCTCCTTCTGAAAGTCCATATCAGGATGCCATTTTTTCACTATCAAAGGTTTTCGATTGTAACACCCCGTATTTTTATACCTGTTTAGTAATTGTTTATATTATTTTAGTTAAAAAAAAATATATTATTTTATTAAATATATTTTATTTCCCTCATATTGACTTTACATCAAAAGGAGTCAAAAACTAATTCCTAGATTTACTAGGTTTACTACCTAACCTATCACTATATTACTAGTATAAGGAGAGAGAAAGTGTTAAAATTAGAAAAAGAAAACAAAGAAAGCAAAAGAAAGAAAATATTGTGGTACAGCATTCTTGCTCCTCCATATCTCACGGCCAACATATTCGAATTTCTCCAAATTCTTGCCTCCATCAAATTAAAGCTACAATTTTCCATACTCCAACAATCATTCATCCATCTTTACATCTCTCATTTTTGTGGGTGTCTCGAAGGGGAAAAAAAAAGTGGGTTTTATGTTTGTGATTTTCGGGTCGATAGTCGGATCGAACCAAGAGCTTGCTGGGTCCTTTTTGGAGTAATTTCACTCTCATTATTTCCCCTAACCAAGTGAGTTCTAATCTTATGTTTTAAATTTTTTTACTTGGTTTGATCTCGAATTTGGGGATTTGTTAAATTAGGGTTCTTGAGTAAATCCAATTGGGGGTTATTGTTATTATGTGAAATTTGTATAACTGGTTCATGTTTGATGTTTAACTTCATTTAGTTAGTGTATTTTCGGATTTAATTTGCAATATTATGAGTTTCGAAATTGATTATTAAATTCTGGTTAGTTGAACTATTTATTAGTTGTTTATTTTGAATTATTCGTCCAGTATTATAGTCGTCTGAACAACGGAATTTGTGAGGAATTAATATGAGTTTCTTTGTAGTCAAGTGTTAAGTTGCCAACTTGCCATTGTTGTAGTATACTGTTGTGGCTGTCGAATTTTGGTATAAGAAAAAGGGAAGAAAAGAATGAAGTGCAAGCTCCTAGAAGATGGACATTTTCTGGCTAAGGAATATCAATGTAGAGACCAGTTAGCAAATCCATCCTGCGTGTCTTAGGATAATGATACTTTAACTTTTTAATTGATGAATGAATGAAATTATGCTCTACTGTACTTAGGCCTGGCAAAAGCTGACCCAACCTGATAACCCAACCCGAACCCGACCTGAAATTAGCGAGTTTGGGTTGAGTTTTTCAACCCGGTTAGTTAAATGGGTCGACCTGAACCCGACCCGAAAGATAAATGGGTCAGGTTCAGGTCGACATTTCTAACCTGAAAATGACCCGTCTGACCTGATTTTTAAATGGGTCAAAATCAGGTCAGGTCAACCCGCTTAACCCAATTCACCCAAATAGTTACACTTTATGAAAATCCAAAAAATCTAAGTTTTTCCAAATTTAAAATATGTCCAAATTTCAAAATATTGTCACTCACCTCATCCTAAAAATTCTAACGGACACATTTTGTCACTCACCTCACCCTAAGTGTAACCTAACCCTAAGTTTCTAACGCAGACATTTTTTTTTCACTCACCTCACTCTCAGTCTCTCACTCTCAATCTCTATCTTCTTCACTAAATCGTTTCTCTTTTTCACTCAAAGGTAAATCAATATCTATCTTCTTTGCTTTTTTTTTCTTCCCTTCACTCTTAATTTTAATTTTTGTTTTCGTATTTTCTTACATATTTGCTATTTTGCTTATCCTTTTCATATTTCTGAATTTCTTCTCAATTCTTCCTTCTCTTTGCATCTGTATTTTATGTTTCCGTATTTCTTATTTATTTTCTTTGCTCTTTCTTTCGTATTTTTTTTTCAATTTTTTCTATTGTTCAAGAAGATTTCCTATGTTTAATATTCTGTATATTTATCTGTATAATTTATGTTTTTAATTTGTATTTTTTAGTTTATTGTGCTTTGATTATTTCTGTTTATATGTTTATAAGATTTTATGGTTTTAATATTCTGTATTTTTTCTGTTGTTCAAGAAGAGTTATGCATATTTCATTTGTTTCTGGGTTGAGTTTTTTTTTCTGTTTATATGTTTATAAGATTTTTTGGTTTATTGTGCCTGATTCTTTTGTGTGTTTTTATTTTTTACGCCTTCATTTCTTATTTTATGCCTTCTTTTCTTTAGTTAATATGGCTGGTGACAACATAAAGGAGGAAATTGTGTGATTCAATTTCATGGCGCCTGAACCAATGGACCTCCTGCTAATGGCTCCTAAGTTATTTGAGAAGTTGTTCGGATTGAGAACTCAGAAACCTACAACAGCTGCATAGGATATTATCTGTTCATTTATGGATGTTGTATTAGTCTTTTTTGTTTAATCAATGATAGTTGTGTAACAGAATATTTACTAGTAGCTTAATTGAATTGCTGAAGTCTTAAGCTTCTAGGATCTGCTCTGTCATCTTGTATCTCACTTCCTTCAATCTCTTCTGTTGTGCTAATAAGCAAACATTAAAAGCCTAAAACTTAGCTAAAATTTCAAGATGCTGCAAGCTGCAATTTTTATTTATGCATACAATTTTGGAGGATAAAAAATCAGGTTATGTGGGTCGGGTCAACCTGGAAAAATCGGGTCAAACAAATCAGGTCAGGTTGACCCATTTAAAATCAGTTAAAAAAAATCAGGTCAAACAGATCAGGTCAGGTTGACCCGATAACTTTCAGATCAGGTTAGGTTGATGAACTTGACCCGAAAATAAAATCAGATCAGGTTCAGGTTAGGGGGTATTCAACCCGATTTTACTTGACCTGAACACGAACCCGACCCAACCCGACCTGATTGCCAGGCCAAACTGTACTAGTGTACCATAGTTGATTGTATATAAAAAAAAAAAAAAAACTTTAAGAAGGTGTATGTGTGTGCTGTTGTTGTGGCGTGGTTGTTACGGTGTGTTGTTGTTGTGTTGTGGTATGGTGGTGGTGGTGTGTTGTTGTGGTATGGTTGTTGTGTTATGTTGTGTTGTTATACTAGTATGTGGTTGCGTTCTTTTAACTTGGTTGAGTCGTTTAAAAAAAAATTAATTAAAGCTTATTAACTAAGTTATGTTATTTATAGGCGAATTATGTGAAGTATAGTCAAGTGACTTATACTATATTATTATATTGTAGATTGCGGGTTCGAAGAGGAACCTTTTTGACTTGAGATTGAGATCCATTAATTGTGATTGCTGATAAGGTAAGATTTCTTACTTTGTTTGTACAGATGAGTTCATAAATGTCTTCACATTGTTTGGAAATTTATTTTAACAATGAGATTGTTTTATGAAGTTTATACTTTGAGATTTAAATTATTCTCGATATTTATATCGAAAGAGTTTATGAGATTATTTATGAGATTTATATTAAAAGGAGGAAGTTCTTCAATGTTACAAAGTTTAATGAAAAGGTGGGGTTGCCGGTAAGCGGTATTCCTCGAGTATGGAAGTATGTTGAATTAACAGTGTCTCAACCGCTTATTTAGTAGTTGGGAGTATATTGATCAATACTCTTGCCATTTGTCTTCCTTCTTGGTACGTTATCAAGTTAGGGGTATGCATACTAGGGACTTTGGTGTTTACCTTATCTAGTGAGCCTAGCTAGCTCATTGGATTGTTATTACTTCCTACTTACAGATTACGAAAAGTTATATTTGAAAGTTTTACAGAATGGTTCAGAAAGAAAGATAGATTGGATCTGAGGTTGTTAGAAAATTAATATATTATATATAATCTGTACAACTTTTAATTGAATTTGTAAGATATTCCTATATATCTTACCTGCACATTGAATAGTTTTGTTTTATTACAGTATTAAATCTTGGTTAGCCTTTGGCTGATATTACAGTGTTTAATGTGCAGGGACTTGAAGATAGTTAGCTCCGATTGGGTTAAAGAGTGCGTTGGATCTCTTTCGATTTAATAAGATTTTAGAAAGACTTCCGCTGTTATTTATTTGACTATAAGATTTATATTCTGGTTTGTAATAATTAATTTACATTCTATTTAGTTGGTCTGTAATAATTATTTAAAACTTATTATTTATTATTTTAATTAGAACCATTAGCCTTGCGGTTATTATTACTAATTATCGCGGCGTAGCACCTCTGGATTTCCGAAATTATTTTTATTAAGTTGTTTTTAGAAATATTGGAAATTCAGGGTTGTTACATCGATCAAAGAAATGAAATCGATCCATCAAGATTTGATCCCTTTGTTCTTCATTATGAAATCTAATCATGAAAATTCCTTTATTCACCATTACTACTTTATCTATCCCATTTTTTGCCCAAATGCGACGCACAAATCCATCCATCACAGGAAATGGAGGATTGGCACCCACAACATAACAAACCACAGAAGAATTCCAGTATTGAATTTCATCTTTAACATCATCAAGATCAATTTTAATATGTGATTGACAATTCGAATCAGGCACAGGAGTTTGAACTTTATCAAATTCAAATAATAATTGGCGCGAATGCGGAATACCTGATTCAATGGCCTCCAATATGCTATGTGTCTTCTTCATGATTGGTAACCACTCTGACAAACTCGCTTGATCTTTCTGTTGTTGCTGAAGCTCCTTCAATGAACTTTTGGGCGAAAGATGATTTTCAGACCCAGAATTTTGAATCTCCAATGTAGCAATTCCATGGAGTTCATCCATGAATTTTAGTTTCTGACTAGTGATAGGACTCGTACGACCCTTTTCCTTTCCTTTCTTGTTGTTTTTGCTCTGAGAATTCTTCGATTTAGCTTTCGATTTCCCTGCCATGGCGATGGCGTAGGATAAGAAATGGGTGTTCTTATCGTGCGGCGAGAGAAAATCAAAGGCGCGAAAAATTCTTATGTGAGCTTCTACAACTCTTCTATGATCACAACAACTAAAAGCAAAATCCATTTACAAACAATAGAACACATATATCACCTCTGCCATTGTGCAGCTGCGCAAAGTCGAATAGAGCCTACACGGCAGACTCCTCAATCGTACAAGCTCTTGGTCCTGGGTTGTCAGCTGCTGAAAAAACAAAAAATCTTAAATCTCCACGTGTATATTTGAAGAATCAGAATTTCAACTAGTAGTCTTAACCCAATTTGAAACACTTTGCAAGTCCAACTGACCATTTATATAAAGAGGACATTTTAAACCCGACAAGCGACAACGGGTCAATCTTCATCAAAATCTCAAGCTACACAGTCTTTTCCTTAACCAATTCACTTGGCAACTCTTCACATTTTAACTCTCTTTAATCTTATACTACCATTAGCAAGCAGATAAGCTAATAGAGTAGAAACTAACAACAATAATCATCTGCACAACAAATCATTTACAAAATCACATATTTAAAAAGACCCTAAGCTCAAAAGATAGAATCCGTATATAACTCCGAAGTTCAACTTTATCTATTACACAATTACCCACAATTCAATCGTTCGAAAACCAAAATTAAAAGAACAACACACAAGATAAACAAATCCCAAGAAGGTCTTAATCATCTAAAACAATCAAAATTAGGGTTCTTGTTGTGAAGTAATATTTTCCAAATCTCTAAATCAAAGATTAACGAAAAAAATGGAATCAAAGAAACAGACCAAAAGACGGGGAAAGGTTGAATCACTAACCTGCTTGAGAAGTTGTTCCAAGCCATTAAAACCCCTTTCTCTATCTAAAAAGAGAGCTTATCAACTGTGATCTTCCTTGTAAATTAATTTCTCAATGCAAATTTGCAAACCCTCTAACAAACAGATTGAATATTGTATCTTAGTTGAAGTGTTTTTTAAAAAAATTTCTCTATCCGTAGTAGCGTTTGGTTGGGGTGAAGAAATTTTCACTTTTTCAATCAATGATATTGAGAATCAAACACAATTAAGATTTTTACAAGAAGACTGAGAAAATAACCTTTTGAATTGAAAAATGAAATGTTCGTGCCTTCAACGAGCTTCTTTTGTTTTTATTGTGTGCCAAAATTGCCAAAATAGCCCTGGTAGGGGCAACTGCTGCCCCATACGGCCATACAGGTTATTGAAATATCAGCGCTCTACAAGCTACTGTGTAATATTCTCTATGAATGGTCTGTTAAATGTACATTTATCACATTGCATACATGCAAGTGGGGATGTCTGATTAAAATAAAACTAAAACAGTTATTGCATAACTCACAACCCTTGTGCGCATCTAGGATATGCTCCCATAATACCTTTAGGCCCACATATCACATATGTAGGCTCCCCTTTGTTGTCCGCAGAATGACGACAGGCAAACAACAACCTTTAGGATTTCTTTGTTTAGTTATTTACGGACTATCTTCCGAATCTTCTTGCTATCTTTCTCGAGGTTAAAACCCACTGCAAAAAAAAAACACACTGAAAAAAATAATTTCATTAGAGACAAATCTTACACACAACAAATAAAATGAAATGAAAAAAATTGTAACAAGTTTCTGATCATATTTGTCTTTTCCTACAATCCTTGTTTTTGTAGACAGTTTTCGTCTATAATTCTTTACAAGACCAAAATAGTTCGAACGGTCACTAGTGTTGACATTAAGGTGTTTTAGGCTTGGATTAGACTTCTTCAAACTCTTAAATTTTGGACTAACTAAACAATTGAATCTAAGACACATTTGGTCTATCATAATGGGTCTGTGAATCGATTGGATTTCAACATCTCGAAATTCAAGATTGGAAATCCTTTATGAAAATTAGAAATTATACTTCAATTTGCAAATCAAATTGTTCCATCAAGCCCCAAATAAATTTCTTCATTTCTAATTTTGTTTGTCCCATTTCATCCTTCTCTTTTATCGACAAAATCATATTCAGCCAATCATCTTTCTTTTCCTACTAAGTTAATACACTATTGGTTAACCCCAACTTAATGCACACACTCTCTACATTTGTGAAAAGTGAAATAGACACAATAATTGTGGAACAAAATAGTAATATATCTATAAACTTCACATAAATGCTTTCCTCACTTTTAAAAAAAGAAAAGCCCAACAAACATCACACAAGTAGAGAGCATACATCCATAATACACATTTAGCTTTTCTAAGGTGTAACGTGTGAGACTGGTCGTAGCAGAAAGAATTTATCTAAATGAACAAAATATGTCATTCACGACACATGCTTTGTGAATAGAAGTGAGATAAGTTGAAAGACAATCCCACATATATATATAAATATATAAACTCCTAAGGCGCGAAATAGGAAAGTACATGCAACAGTTCCAGACTGCAGTAAGCTTAAGGAAATAAGCTGCATGAACAACAACTGTCCTAAGCAACGAGTAAGGCATCACAAATAATCAAAGCATTATACCCTTAATCCTCTACTCCTCTAGACAACAACTCCATAATACTTGTCAATTTTTTTTTTTTTAAAAAGCACAAGAAAATTACTTTCCAATTTCCCAAATAACAACGTGCATGGAGGGGGGTTGGGGTAGGGGGATATGGTCTATAAATTACAGAACTTATGTTACGAACACTCGCAGCCTGAGCTAGCTAGGAATATACTCCCTCTGCTTTTATTTAGTTGCTACATTGTTGTTTTGGAAATTGAACCACTAACTTTGACCGATTATTTTGATTTTTTTATAAGTAAAAATATAATCATGTGTGGTCTTGTTAGATTCATCTCGATGTGTAGATTCATAATATCAAAATTTTATAATTTTTACTTAAACGAAATAAGAGATATTAAAGGTTATATAATGTCTTAAAAACCGTGCACCAACAATGTAGCAAGTAAAAGAAAACAGAGGGAGTAAGTTTCAGAACCTAAATACATGCGGCATAACCCCACGATCATACTTTCCATAGGTCACACAAATCATGAGATATAAGCTAATGTATGAGCCCTCTATCCGACTTCACTTATAATCGACCGATCAAGTAAGCCAAGGAATCAGTCAATTTTTTAGTATGCTTAGGCAATTGCACATATTCCAGCTTTACCTAACAAATCTTTAGTTAATATAACATTGGAATTGTGGATTACTTTTTTTTTGTAGGACTAGGATCCCTTTGAGTTTAAAGGAGCCAAAAGTTCTGATATCTCATTGGCTAGACGGTCTGTGCGAGTGGGCTGTGCTTTCTGCTCACACTAACAATCCATCAGAAAGCATGAAATTCACAGACTCACCGGTGATCGACCTCCCCGTCAGCAACACCACTCTCTCTCTCCAACAAGACAACGGCTCCATGCACGTCGGCACCTCCGTCTGGGCCGGTTCCCTCGTCCTCGTCAAATTCGCCGACCGCTGGTCCCCCTCAAACCCCAAAAACCCGTACCCGAACCCGTACTCCGACCTCCTCGATTTCCGCACCAAACGCGGCATCGAACTCGGTACAGGATGCGGGGTCGCCGGAATGGGCCTCTACCTCTTGGGCCTAACTGACGTCATCCTCACCGACATAGCCCCAGTCATGCCGGCCCTAAAGCACAACTTAAAAAAGAACAAGCCCGTGCTGAAGAAGTCCCTCAAGACGGCCCAGCTGTACTGGACCAACCCGGCCCAAATGAAGGCCCTCTCGCCTCCGTTTGATGTTGTTGTGGCTACTGATGTGGTGTACTTGAAGGAGACGGTGCGGCCGTTGGTGGGAACGATGCTTGAAATGATGGCGGAAGACGGCGTCGTATTGCTTGGGTATCAGTTGAGGTCGCCTGAAGCTGATGAGCTGTTCTGGAAACTTTGTAGGGAGGTTTTTCAAATTGAGAAGGTGCCGCGTGAGGATTTGCATCCTGAGTATAATTATGAGGAGACTGATGTTTTTGTTTTCAGGAAAAACAAGACTTCAATTGTGTAAGATCGATCACCGATTTATTTACCTTGATTTGTTCAATACTGTTTTTCTTCTGGGGTTTTGGAATTTATGACAAATCATGCATCGGTTTGTGTTATTAATGTTTAGCTATTGATTAATGTTAGGCTTTTAGGGATGTATATATCATTTTTTCTTGATCGATTCTAGACAATTTGGTTGTATGTGACAACTTTTTAAATTTTGGGTTATTGTGTGGTAAGCTAATTTGACGGGAATTAGGATTATTTTGGGTGCATGTTGAATTTTTCTTTGATGAGTTATCTGATGATATTTGGATATGTGATTGTATGTGTTTATTCATTAGTGTCTTTTGATTTGGATTTTGAAAAAAAAATATTAATGTGCAAAGCGTAGCTGAATTGGCAATAACAATGTGTTGTACAGTAGAAAGTTTGATGAAATTCTATTGTTTCTTATGGGAGTGTTGTATGATGAGGAGCAAGGGATGGATAAATGGCTTTGATGTTAAATCTTATGGAGGCTTGTGTTTGTTGCTGTTGGTCTGAGCATGGAGTGACTATATGTAGTTTAAGTACATATGGAGGAGAGTATCTAGTCCACATTGGATTAGATAGTATGCTTATCTTTCATGGCGTTCTTAGAGAAAAGGTTAATAGTCAGAACTCACAAAAGGTAATCTAGAGAAACCAACATTGATGAACACTCATGGATCACATGAGCTCTTCTTTGACGCCTTAGTGGATGAGCTTTCAAAGCAGCTTTTGGCCGAGAGTTTGCTATGCTGCAAAGTCATTAAAAATTGTAGAGTTCAGTTGCTACTATTATCTTTCTTACGTGGTGGTGAGAAGAGATGGACGTTCTTTCAACTGTAAGAGGTAATTGTATGTCGGATGGTAAGTGGTAACTCCTATAGTGTTCGACTGTGAGGCCTTAAGCATGAAAAAAAGAAAGCTAATAGGTGATTACTTGGGGGGTAATTTTTTATTTAGTTTGAAATGTAGAAGCGCTGAGAACTACGAGAAGTATAAGAAGGCTAAAAGGGAAGCAAAGAAGGCCATAAGAGAGGCTAGAGCAAAGGTGAATTAGGACCTTTATGCAAGATTGGATACAAAAGAAGGGGAAAAGGACATTTATAGACTTGCTCGAATGAGAGACAGAAAGACACGAGACATTGGAAGGATTAAGTGTGTGAAGGATGTCGACTAAAAAATTTTGGTGGGAGATAAGGAAATAAAGGATAGAAGGAGGTTCTACTTTGATAACCTATTCAACGGAGATCAAGGGCACGATATTGGAGATACAAGTATCCTCGAGATATGGTTAACCGAGAATTTATGCGAAGAATTCAAAATGGAGAAGTCAAAATGGCATTAGAAAGAATGGGATTGAAGAGGGCAGTGGGACTCGATGGCATACCTATCGAGGTGGGTAGGTGCTTTGGAGAGAGAGGGTCGAATGGCTAACACCTTTTTTCAACAAGATTTAGGGAAGTAATAGGATGGCATTAGAGCGGAGGAAAAATACTATACTATCATCTCCATGTAAAGAACAAGGTTGACGTCCAAGCTTATGCCAACTATTGAGGGATCAAACTAATGAGCCATACTATGAAACTTTGGGAGCAAGTTGTTGAGCAATGATTAAGGAGAAGTGTGGAGATCTCGGAGAATCAATTTGGATTTATGACCGGTAGATCGACTATGGAGGCCATTCATCTTATAAGAGAACTAATGGAGAAATAACAAGACAAAAAGAAGGATTTGCATATGGTTTTCATTGATTTGGAGAAGGCGTACCCGAATAATTTATTTGGTGGGCTTTAAGTAGGAAAGAAACTTCGCTGATTTATATTGATATCATTAAGGACATGTATTAGGGAGTTAGCACGAGTGTGTGAACTAGTGTTGGGAAAACCGAAGAGTTCCCATCACGATTAGAGTACATCAAGGTTCCGCACTTAGCCGTTTCTTTTTGCTATAGTCATGGACATACCTTGGTGCATGATGTTTGGAGATGATATTGTATTGATTCATGAAACAAAAGGAGTGTAAAGTAAGTTGGAATTATGGAGACAAACTTTGAAATCTCGAGTCATTAGGCTGAGTAGAAACAAGACAGAATATTTGGAGTGTAAGTTTAGTGGGGTCCGAAACAGAGAGGCATGGGCGATTACCTTAGATGGGAAGATTGTCCAAGGTTCTTAATTCTTCCTATATTTAGGATCCATTGTCCAAAAGGATGGGGAATTGGATGGCGATGTGGCTCATAGAATCAAAGCAGGTTGGTTGAAGTGGAAGAGTGCCACGCGGTTCCTATGTGATTGAGGCATGCTCCAAAGATTGAAGGGAAAATTCTACCGTACGACAATTAGTCTAGCATTGTTTTAAGGCATGGAATGCGGGGCTGAAACATTGTCACGTGCATAAGATGAATGTGGTGGAGATGCATATGTTACGTTATACAAGAAAGGATCGAGTGAGGAATGAGATTATTAGGCAGAAAGTAGGGGTTACACCGATTGAGTTTAAGATGATGGAGAATTGTTTAGGATGGTTTGGAGATGTAAGACGGAGACCAAGTGATGCCCCGGTTAGGAGGCTGGAAAGGTGTCAAAATGATAGGGTTGTAAGGGGTAGGGGAAGACCTAAGAAAACTTGGATGAAGGTGATTGAAAACGATATGATTCAACTTGGGAATGAGGAAATTTATGGCGTTGGATAGGGGCGAGATGGAGGGAGAGAATATATGTTCATGACTTTACTTCACTTGACTTTATATATCTTCCCTTTTGACCCTCTTAGTTTACTACGTGCGTTTTGCAAACCTTTTGCCTTGAACATTGTTTACGAATCTCCTTACATAAGGTTTTCTCTAACCTTTTCATTTGTTTTCCCATCTCTCCGTCTTTTCTTCGCTCTCTTCTCTATGATATTTTCAAATATATATATTTTTTTCACTTTTCTTATTTTTCCTAACCTGTATATTATTTTTACGGTTTTTTCACCCGATACCCCGAGTTTTCAAAAAATTCACCTGGTACCCTCCATGTTTTCAAAATTCACCAGGTACCCCTAAGTTTCAAACTAATACACGGGGTACCCTTAAATACCCTTAATGACTAACGGCGTTAACCGCCGTTAGTCATTAACCCTAACTAACCTCTAATCCTAGCCCTAAACCCTAACCCTAAACCCTAAACCTAACCCTAAACCCTAACCCTAAACCCTAAATCTAACCCTAACCCTAAACCCTAAACCTAACCCTAAACCCTAACCCTAAACCCTAAATCTAACCCTAACCACCCCCTCCCCCACCCTCACACCACCCCCGTAGCCTCCCCCACCCCGGCCCCCACCCCTCCCCCACCCTCCCACCACTCCCCGTAGCCTCCCCACCCTCCCCTCCCCTCCCCCACCCCCTACCCCCTCCACCGCCGCTCGAACGTCGCAGGCTCTCCCCTCCCCACCCCCCCTACTCCTCCACCGCCGCAGTTTCTCCCCCCCCCACCCCCCTACTCCTCCACCGCCAGCTCGATCGCCGCAGCCCCTCCCCCTCCCCCGCCACCGTCGCTCCGTCGATTTTCGTTGCTCCCCTACCATTCTAGTTTCGCCGCCAGATTTCCCCACCCCGCATCTTCGCCGCCCATAGCTTCGTTGTCGCCCAGATTTCCCCACCCCGGATCTTCGTTGCCTAGATCTTCGTTGCTGCCCGGATGGTGGCTCGTGTGGGATGCCCAGATCTTCGGGACTTAGGGTGGGATGTGCCGAGAAATATGGTGGGGGGAGGGGGGGAAATCGAGGAGAGTGGGGGTAGGGACTCGGGGTGTCGACTGGGTAGGGGGAGGGAGAGGGGTGTCGACCGGGGTGGGGAGGGGAGGGGGTGTCGACGGGGGGGGGAGGGAAGGGGGCTGGGGGGTGGGGAGGGGGAGGGGGGGAGGGTGTCGGAGGGGTGGGGGGAGGGAGGGGGCCGGGGGGAGGGGGTGGGCTGGGGTGGGGGAGGGTGCAGAGGGGTGGTGGGAGTGTGGGGGAGGGTGGTTAGGGTTAGGTTTAGGGTTTAGGATTAGGGTTAGGCTAAGGGTTAGGATTAAGGTTAGCATTAGGGGGTTAATTAGGGTTGAAAACAGAAAATTAGGGTTAATGACTAACGGCGGTTAACGTCGTTAGTCATTAAGGGCATTTGAGTGTATTAGTTTGAAACTTAGGGGTACCCCGTGAATTAGTTTTAAACTTAGGGGTACCTGGTGAATTTTGAAAACATGGAGGGTACCACATGAATTTTTTGAAAACTCGGGGGTATCAGGTGAAAAAACCGTTATTTTTATTCAGCTTTTTTCTTCTTATTTTACTTTTATTAATTTCACTTTCTCCCTCTTCTTTGTTTATTCTATTTAACTTTCGCTATTTTCTTGTTTTATTGGTCAAGGTGACGATTTCCTATGACAATTCATGTTAGCTGACTCTAAATCATTTTGGGACTAAGGCTTTGTTGTTGTATAAAAAAAACTTTATGTGATCTGGTTGTCCTTGCATGTGTTGTTCATGCAGATCTTATGCTCATTGCATTTCCATTTTGACAACTTAATAATTTTTATCAATTACTTACTGAAATACAAAGAATACATATTCCCTTTGCCTTTAATATGCTGTAGTTTTTATGCACCTACATATGACTATTGCAGAGCCGAAATAGCAGCTGTCGATAAGGAGAGTACTTCTTGAACGGGAGCTTAAAAAGAACATTTCTGCTACGCTGTGCAGGTTGACTCAGGTATCATCATGTACTTGGATAAGTGATTTATTATCAATGACCAAATATTCTACTTTCAGCATACCACTACCTTAATATTGACTTCACTGTGCCTAGAAATGAAGGTGAAGCCAGCTCTTCCGTAAAGGAGTTGTACTACTGTATGTGAGCATAAAATTATTGGTTAAGTTTATACTCTTATATAGGACTTTTCCTAGAGTTTGTGAGCATATAGGTTTAGCTGAAGTAATAGGTTATGTTTCTTATGATATATATACAGATGTAATGGATGGTGAAATGGACATCTATTATATGGAACCGATGCTGCCTTTTCTAGGCTTTTCAGTAGATGGTGAACTGATATCTATTATGTTATGGAACTGATAGTGCCTTTTTCTAGGCTTTTCAGTGGACGATGAACTGGACAGCTATCAGGTTATGGAACTGATTGTACATTTTTCTAGGTGTTTAATAAGGTTCATTTACATCCATGAATGAGGTTTTTTAAAGAGCTGATATCTTCCAAATATCTGTAATTCTCAATTCTTCTACTGACTTGCCTTTTGGAATTCGGAGACTGCTTTGTTTGCAGTTTGTCCAATCTTAGTTATGGAACTGATAGTACATTTTTCTAGGTGTTTAATAAGGTTCATTTACATCCATGAATGAGGTTTTTTAAAGAGCTGATATCTTCCAAATATCTGTAATTCTCAATTCTTCTACTGACTTGCCTTTTGGAATTCGGAGACTGCTTTGTTTGCAGTTTGTCCAATCTTTTCTATTATTTTTATATGCCTTTTCTTTTTGGTAAGTAAATATTTCATTTTCATAATTATGGTCATATAAGACTAGTTGTTGCCTATATACTTTCCTGTATACAAACAACTATAAGACAACTGCTAGAGAAGAGCTTTCTAGGCTTTGATGTTACGTGAATCTCCATGTTGTCAATTTTAATCAGCATCTTAGAATCATTTAGTTTCTTGTGATATGTTGTTTTTAAATTGGCAATGACTTGATTTTTAGGTGTCTTTTGTGCTACGATTCAAGAGACTTTAACTAGGTAGAGTAACATAGGGTTTCCGGAATAATTCAAGTGACTTGAAGTCGCAAAAAAAATTAATGGTGATGGTAGAGTGTGGCTTGGCAAATCATCCAAGAGTGTCTATACCAGAAGTAAGATATTCATATTTGCATTTAGTTGTGCTTGCTATGAGTTTGTTGGACATGAAATGAGGGTAGAATACGAGACTTACGTGTTGGTGTTCGCTTTACTTTTATGCGGATTACCAAATTCTAATATCGCAACTAGATGCATACGGGAATATCTAATTACTCGACTTTAATGACATTATATAGAAAAACACCATGCTATGACATTATATTAATGAGTTTGTTGACTTTCTTGTTTGGAGACTTTGTCACTTGCAACCTTTTCAATATTTAATTTTGTCATTTACAGCCTCTTGGAAAAAAGGTTATAAACTAAGGCCTGATAGGCAACTTAGGTTTACTTTTGATAACTTTTGTGCTTTCCCAATGATTGTTTTAGCTTTTCTTGGTTTTATTCATATCTACTTGATTAGAAGAAAAGGAACAAAGTGGTAGAAGTAGATTTAATGGTGTAATTTGATAGCCAAACCCACTTGGAAAATGAGAAAAGGTATCAAAAAATAAATATAAGTTGACATTTGGGTCTGAATTTAGAATTATTTTTAGAAGGCGTAATTGACAAAGTCACCTATTGAAAGGGTTGACAAATGTTTCTTTATTAGGGGTCTTGAGGTCTAGTTTTTGAATTGGTGTTGAGTGGAAGACCTTTTACTTCTCTTCGGGGAGGGGCGGGGTGGGGGGTGGGGGGTGGACTGGGGTGGTTGACTTGCACGAGTAAAGCTGAATTTGGTGTCTTGGCACATTATCGCCAGTTAAGTGCAGGTGAGGTAAAGAGGCAAGTTGGTTGACTGGCTTGCATAAGGAGTTGACTTGACACACTTTGTGAGCTGATCCTGTTCTTTTAAAATTTAGAGTTTTTTGTCAGAGACAACCTTTTAAATACAACTTTTTGCGAAAGACAACCTTTTAAAATTTTTTGGGCAACTTAAGACCTGAATGAAATGTTTTTTTGTCAAAAACAACCTTGACCACAATTCCGGCGTTGACTCACCGGGATTCCGTGTTGACCATACTAAATGAATCACGTGCCCTCACGTGATTTCATTTGTCCCAAATTCCGGGTGTAGCGGTAGGGTAGGCGACGCTTGGACGGCGTGATGTTGGGCCGGGATCCGGCGGGGGTGCAACGACGGAGACAATGAGGGGTGGTGCTTTTCAACACTTACTTCGAGGATAGAGAGATTGCAGCGAGAGAGAGTGCGTGAGTGCAAACGAGGGAGAAGATAGGAGTTGCTTGCGAAAGGGAGGTCAGGCGAGGCTTGCGGAAAGGTGGTGGTCAGGTGCGTCAGTGGCTGGGGAACGACGGCAGCAGTGGGGCGCGGTGCTGCAGGTGGTTCGCATTACTTCATAAGGTGGCAAGGCGGAGGTGGTGCGTTGGGGCGTGAGCCCAAACAAAGCGGTGGTGGTACTTCATAAGGTGGTGTCTTGGTGGTGAGATGAGTAGAGGGGGCAAAGGGAGGGGAAATGGGGGGGAAATGAGGGGCACATGATTCATTTACTAAGGTCAACACCGGAATCCGGTGAGTCAACGCCGGATTTCTGGAAAAGGTTGTTTTTGACAAAAAAAAATTTCATTAAGGTCTGAAGTTGTCCAAAAAAATTTAAATGGTTGTCTTTCGCAAAAAGTTGTATTTAAAAGGTTGTCTCTGACAAAAAACTCTAAAATTTATAATTTGGCAGTAACTAATCAACTTTTTTTTAAAATAAAAACAGAAAAGAACTATGTAGCTTGAATATATTTAGTATTATGGAGGAAATTTCTAGAGGCACACGCCGCACACCATGTTGATACTATCTGTCAGGATTTCCACTTTCTCCTAATTCTCTCAGTTTTTTTATGAGCATCAAAGCCGCTTTTGCTCCTCCTTGAAGATGAGACGAGCTTGCATTGCCTCACCATGCTTTTCAAATATTTAACCAGCTTTTTGGGACCCTATAGATTGTTTGGATAGGGAAATTTGGAGGGTCGGGAGAGAAGGGAAAGGGAGGGTTACATTTTCCCTTATTTGGATACAATATGGGGGAAGAGAAATAGGAGTCGTTTCCCCTCAAATCCTTCCAATATTGGAAAGATTTGAAAGGAAAATGCAAGTTTACTCTTCCCTCCCCCTTCCCACTTCTTCTCTCCCTTTCCTTTCCCCTCATTTATTGTTATCCAAACAAAGTGTAATGCCCATCCAACTGCCGTATACTTTTTGCATATTCTCGCTTGTTAATATTCTATGCCGCATCCACCTCTGCTGTTGAGACCTTAAGAGTTGCTTCCTTCTGATAAATTCCTGATTTTGCTGCTGGTTTATACCTCCCTTCATTAGACGTCAACAAGAATCTCAATTGTCAATTTCTCAAAAGCTATAATGTTCCTTTTAATCCAGATTCCAGACAAATGTAGCATGCATTATTGACATTAGTGAAGTCTCCTCTCCTTCAAATATGGAGTTCCTGTTATCCCGGATTGCTCAGCAACAAGAAATGAAGAAATTAGCAATGAAGTTCACTACCAATCCCTTCATCCCTTGTCTTATGGTTTCGAAACGAAAAGAGGATGATGTCTTATATTATTCTTTTGAACGTGACGACATAGTTCGCCGCTCCACAATCTCTTAGTCCCTTGTGAAACCTGCTGCCTCTTATATAATAAAAAACAGTTATTTCACCAAATACCCCTGACAAACCTGCTGCCTCTTAAGAGTTGCTTCCTTCTGATAAATTCCTGATTTTGCTGCTGGTTTATACCTCCCTTCATTAGACGTCAACAAGAATCTCAATTGTCAATTTCTCAAAAGCTATAATGTTCCTTTTAATCCGATTCCGGACAAATGTAGCATGCATTATTGACATTAGTGAAGTCTCCTCTCCTTCAAATATGGAGTTCCCTGTTATCCCGATTGCTCAAGAACAAGAAATGAAGAAATTAGCAATGAAGTTCACTACCAATCCCTTCATCCCTTGTCTTATGGTTTCGAAACGAAAAGAGGATGATGTCTTATATTATTCTTTTGAACGTGACGACATAGTTCGCCGCTCCACAATCTCTTAGTCCCTTGTGAAACCTGCTGCCTCTTATATAATAAAAAACAGTTATTTCACCAAATACCCCTGACAAAAAAATTTATTCACCAAATACCCTCACTTTTTTCAAAATTCACCAGATACCCCTGACTTTTAAAAAAATTCACCAGATACCCCTGACCTTTAAAAAATTACCCAAAATGCCCGTTTGGCTAACGGACGTTAGTGCTCCGTTACTAAATAACTAATTAACCCTAAAAAACCCTAATTAAACATAACTAAACCCTAAGTAGACCCTAAAAACCCTAACTCTCGCTCTCCCTAACCCAACCCCCCCCTCCCCCAACCCTAGACCCACCGGCCCCACAACCCAACCCCACCCCACCCCATCCCCCCCCCCCGCAGCGGCCCACGCAGTCCCCCCTCACCCTCCCCTCCCCCTCCGCAGCCCCCCACGCAGACTCCCTTTCCAGCAGCCCCACACAGCCCCCTCCCCTGTTGTCACTCCCGCTTTGTGTTCTCTCGCATCATCGACAATGGCGGAATACAAACCCTAACAATCAACCAAAACAACCCAAATTCCTCCGTCTTCTACCTCTACCTCAATCGCCCATCTCAATTCCTCCGTCTTCTACCTCTACCTCAATCGCCCATCTCTCGCATCATCGACAATGGCGGATATGTTCTTGAATTTGATGCGGGTTGGGGGTGTCGGGCTCGGGATTCAAAGAGGTGGGGGTGGTGGGCTCGGGATTCGAAGGGGGAGGGGGGAGGGAGGGGGAGGGGGCTGCGGCGTGGGAGGGGGAGGGGGCTGCGTGGGGGAGGGGGAGGGGGAGCGGGGGGAGGGGCTGTGGGGGGGTTGTGGGGGGTGGTGGGCTGGGGGTGGGGTTGGTTGGGGGTGGGGGGCTGGTGGGTTAGGGGAGAGAGGGTTAGGGTTAGTTAGGGTTAATTAGGTTGACTTAGGGTTAATTAGGTTGACTTAGGGCTAATTAGGGCAAACTTAGGGCTAATTAGGGCAAACTTGTAAATAAACGCTAACGGAGGACTAACGTCCGTTAACAAAAGGGTATCTGGTGAATTTTTTTAAAGGTCAGGGTATTTGGTGAATTTTGAAAAAAAGTGGGGGTATTTGTTGAATAAATTTTTTTGTCAGGAGTATTTGGTGAAATAACCGAATAAAAAAGCATATTCAGATTTGACACACCGTGCTTCATTTTATTCTATATTTATTAAAGTGGGTGTTACTCTAGGGGAACACTACAAGAGGGGGGATGAATTGTAGTGGGAGTTCCTATTAAAAAAATTCCGACTTTAATTGCGGAATTTAGAATTTTGAAAGCAATAGGAACTTTAAAGTATGCAAGAGAGATTTAGTGAGGAAACTCCTTATCTCAATATAAGGAGAAAAACCTCGACCCACTAGGGATTTTCAACACTTTCACTATAATAGAGGAACACCTAGTTACAATCTATTATAGACTCCACAACTCAAGTTCCATTAGGAACTTAGCTACCCCACAATGATAACTCTATCATTGTGCTACTCTCTCTCTCAATACCCGACTTTACTCAAAGCCTTACAAGAGTTCCCACAACTCTTTTCCCAAAATACAACTCTGTAGAAAGAGAAACTCTAGTGTTTAGAAGATGAAGTAAAGTACTAGGAACTTGGAACTGACAAGAGAACTTATGGATTTTCTTAACAAATTTTAGCTTAAGAATGCGTTTTGGAAAATGTTAGTTGTTATTTTTCAAAGCAAACATCCATCTCTATTTATAGAGAAGGTGTAAGGGTCATGTTCGAGCGTTCTTTCAAGGTCTCTACCACTAACTGACTTTGTGCCTAAATCCTAGGCTCAGTCACTTAGTTGGTTGAGATTACTTGGGGAACAATGAATCATAATCCCCACTAACACTCCTTAAGAATCCGTTGGAGATTTTTTAAGAAACATGTGATAATTTTACCTGGAGCATAAGTAAAAATATAATTAGAAATATTTTCTTAATTTATTTTCCTTAAAAACACGTTTTTTATTTATTTCTGTAAGTTTGTACAAGTTTCCTTGTTCCTTAGCACCTTAATCAACACTTATAAACACTTACCTGATTCCTAAAATTAAACTATTAATTTAGTCTTCATGTCTTCACCTCTTGAAGCTTCAACTCTGATGCTTCTAGCCAAGTTCGTGCACAGGAACTCCAGCTTCTCTTCAAGGAACTTTGACATAAGTATATAAGAGTTGATACTTGCAACGTTCCTTGTCTTCCATGTTGACTTCACTTCATATGTTTGGTTATATTTCTTAAGGTCCTTTGCTGCAAACTCCAACTCAGGAACTCAACTTCTCTTAACCTTTTCCAACTCAGGAACTCATAGCTAAAACATACTTAAATGAAACTATTAAATCATTTGTTATGTTGTAATCATTAAAACACCAAGGGCAACGTGTTGGGCCAAAAGCCTGTTGGTCTTTGGGCTGAAAGATGTCTCTAATGAGTGTTGAATTCCATTTTCTTTCCCGTGCAACCATGATCTCTCTAGCAACCTTGTGGGCTGCACGCCTCTTTTGTTGTCGGGAATTGCACGCCTCCTTTGTTTTCAGAGTATTTGAGTGAGGCCACTTACTTTTGTGAAGGCGAAATTTATCTCCTCTACTTAGTTGCATCACAATTTCTCCTGTAATTACTGACATGCTTTAACCAAACCAAACAATGACAAATGGCTCTTGAACTCATTTCTTCTAGCATCTTAAATAGGTCGATTTATGCTTTGTCTAGTATATCCTTGCCAGGAGAGTTTTTTTGTTTACGTTTTATCTTCATGGTTGTTTGAAGAACATAGCGCGATTTGAACATTCGGATTTTCTTTAGGCCGGCCTTCACATACCTTTAGGTCATTATAGCATTTACCCTTTCCTCCGGAAAATAGGTTTTACGCACCCTCTAGATTCCCGCCTCTACTAGAGATCCCCACTTGGAACTTTTATGAGAGAATTAATGTTATTTGTCATACTCTTTTGGACGAGGAAGCTTGAGAATATATGAGTACACAAGACTGGAGTACTATTACAGATCAGAGCAAAGAGATATAGTGGTTTCCATGTCGAACACTTTCTAGAAAGACAGAAATTCATCTCACTTACCCTTTGACAGAAACATAGTATTCCCAGACAACTGGGAAATATATTTAGTGTTTGTCTGTACCCTAAAGTGCTGTGGTTTGCAAAAGCTCTTATCTTATTATGTAATTGCAATCAATGATGATCAAACATATCGTGATAAGTTCAAGTGGAACTTCATTTTGGGACACATGGAATAATGAGGGGAAATGTGAAAGAAATTCAACAAGCTCTAGGTGTGGGTTTGATTGATGTTGTGCTAGAATTTTCTTTTGTGATAGTATACTGTATCAGCAACTTAAAGTGAGCCCCGTCTTAGATATTACTGCTGTAATGTTTTTCAGGTACATTACATAAATAGTGTAGTTAGTTTTTCTCTTTATTACATTTACGGCTGATTTGGTAACCCATAATAGAGGATGGTAAGGGTAATAAAATTTAGTGTAATCTTGTAAGAACAAGCTCATGTCAATTACCATGGTTGAAACTTTATTTCCAAACACGTTTTTCTTCATAAAATTCTACTGCCATTCAATACCACCTATCCAAGTGGCAATGGATAAAATTGACTTTTAAGAAGAAAATAGATGTTTTTTTTTGGTGAAGTACCATGGATATTGACTTGGGATTTCCCTTACAAAATTACAATAAAAAAGAGTTACCATTACTTCCATTTATGACCGCCTACCAGTTAGGCCGTCAATTTAATGCTGCTTTGAAACAATTGTGTACCTCAAAATCAGACCTTATTGCTGCACCTATGTACACTTACATATGAATATATGTCCTACTGATGCAGAGTTTGGGAAATAAGTGGCCAGTCTTCTTAGTCAGTTGCACCTATAATTATGTTCATTTTTAGGTACAGAAGATGTTCCTGTTGATTGAGAAGCTATCGAGGACAGCAAAATGGAAACATAGCTGTTGAAGCACTTCCGTTGGTATTGCTATTGCTTTTCTGCTCAAATGAAATGATAGAGGAATGACTGTAACATTCACCCAATTCGTTTCTTGGACTCGTGTTTGATACGCGTCCATTTATCTTCAAAATGGATCCACATTGTCTAGGCTGTGTTTGGTAGAAGACTTTAGAGGCCAAGTGATATTGATGCATTACCCAGTTAGTCTTTTGAGGTTTTTTCTGCTTGCCATAGTTTGTGTAGAGCACTAATATCTTCTTGTAGCCTCTTACTCTACCATCGGTGAGGACTGGTCGGGTCTTGCCTGTTTTGTGCCACCGGGTTTCGCTGCCATCCTCGTCTGTGTGGACTTTCCTTCTCTTTCTTGTCCCTGTTGTGTATGCTTTGGAAGGCCGGTGGAAGAAGTGACGAACTTGTCCGTCTTTTCTTACTCCTGCAAGATGTTTACATTAAGTTATACTACATCAATCGACTCTGTCTTTCTTGTGTGGTATTGACACATGGCTCGGTAGAAATTGGAAGGCTATGATCGATTTGTTCCTTGTTTGCTTGATTTCCTCTTTTCCTCTCCGACACACACTAATAGAACTCCTCTAACTACCTCCCAGACTTTGAAAACAGATACCACAAAAAACTTGGGTTCCTTGTAAGAGACTATCACTTGTCCAATCAAGTTGTAAATTGTAATTACTCCCTTTGTCTCAATTTATAGTGCTTGTATTTTGTTTTGGGTGTATCAAAATTTTCTTCCCGTTGCTATTTTTGAAAGAGTACACTATTGTAGAAGTCCTAATCAAACATTTTATTTAGGAAAAATTTCAAAAAACTACCTTTTATAACCAACTTTTTTCAAAAAACTACCTTTTAAAAATTTTCTTTCAAAAAACTACCTTATATAACATATTCATTTCAATATAATACCATGTTACGTTTATATTTAATACTAATCAATAAATGACAATCGCCCTAGGTGTTGCTGCCGATGGTGTAGCGAGAAAAGAAGAGAGAAACGATAGGGGAGAAAAGAATAGCAATTTACGGTGACTCAATATTAGTGATTAAACCTTATTTATGGTAAATTGGTAGTATATTGAAACAAAATTGTTATATAAGGTAGTTTTCTGAAAGAAATTTTTTATAAGGTAGTTTTTTGAAAAAAATTAATTATAAAAGGTAGTTTTATGAAATTTTCCCTTTTATTTATTTATCTTTTGTATCAATTTTACATGGAAAGCTACAGCCACATTTATTATTTGTATTCTCCTATGCAAACATAATGTAAAATGAGAAACAAGCACTATAAATTAGGACGGAAGTAGTATGAAATAGTGATAGATGCACAAGCTGGAAATATAATGCAAATTCTTAAGTGCTCTTGGGAGCATGTGATGTATGCTACAAAACATGTCTTTTTGCTATCAATGGATCTCTAGAAAGAGCTCAACAATCTTATTTGGACTTGATAAAGCAATATAATTGGAGGGACCATTATGAGGGACAAATTCTCACTCTTTAAACCTCTTTAACGCATATAAATTTATTGATCATGAACCACATACAGGATACGAGCGTAAATGTATGGACTAGGCTATGAGCCTAAATCTACTCTCATTACACCCTCCACTCAACCCTAGTAGCAAATATGTACAGTAACGAGTTCCGTTTATTAAATGTAACATTTGAGTTTTCACGATTGTCAATGTACGACTTTAATTATTAATATCTTTAATTATCTTTTAGTAAAATTATAAATTGATTTATTATAAAATATATATCGAGATGAATCTAACAAGACCTTACGTGAAGATATTTTTTTGTATGTAAAAATTGCAATTTATTATGATAGGGTTGTGTGTGAATAGTAAAAATATAATTGTTACATTTAATAAATAATGGAGGAAGTACATCCTAATTTTTGTTAGCTTGCACATTAAATCTATTACAGACGATCAATTGAGATTAAAATTTTTATTAAAGGGAATCCAGCCTATTTTTATTCTATTAGGCATGATATACAATTAATAGTTCTTAATAATTAAGCATATACAAAATTAGTAAAGATGATGAATTTCAATAGATCTACATCATGAAAGCTTTGTATTTCAAAAATAATTAGTAAAACAAAGGAAAACTAACACAACAATGAAAAAGAAAAACATTTGAATTTAGTAATAGAAAAAAGTAAACTTAGGTTTATGTACTTAATAATTAAGCATATACAAAATTATTAAAGATGATGAAATTCAATAGATCTACATCATGAAAGCATTGTATTTTGAAAAATAATTAGTAAAACAAAGGAAAACTAATACAAGAATGAAAAAGGAAAAAAATTTGATATTAGTAATAGAAAAAAGCAAACTCAGGTTGATGTACTTTTGTTTTGTACTAGGACTTTGTAACCTCTTTCAAACACTTCGACGGTCAATCTTTTTAGGTGGAGGAATTGCCAAATAAAAATAGAAATATGAAATCATAAAGTATTAATGACCCTACCTTCTTCCCTGAGCAAGATAATTTAGATGAGCTCCCTCAAGTCCAAGTGTGGATATTTGAGGAGCATTCTAAGACTTGTCTGATTGGAAAAATGTTGGGTGATCCTGTTGATCTTAGAACTACTATTGCTGGCACAAAATCTAATTGGAAATTTCTCAAAGGTGATGTCGATTACCTTGAAATGGGTAATCATTGGTTCCTTCTTCGTTTTGCCAATCCCGGTGACCTCTTTCTTGTTTGGTTTGAGAGACCATGGCATGTACAAGGAGAAGTTTGTGTAATATCTCCTTAGATGCCCTCTTTTGATTGCTATCTTGAAGAGATCAAGTGGGTAGATTTATGGGTTTGTATCCCTCGTTTCCCCACTGAATTATTGAATTTTGAGTCTATTTCTAACATGCTTGCTGCAAATGGTATTGGTTCCCTCATCAAGCTTGATCAAAGGTCCATCCTTCATAATAAAATCAGGCTTGATAGGGCTTGTATTAGGGTTGATATCATTGCCCCCTTACTTGTGTTTACTGAAGTCTCTCGTGCTGGTGGCGATGTGCATGGCTATGTAATTTGAAATGAAGATTTTTCTTAAGGTTGCTCTTTTTGTTGTAATGAAGATCATGTTATTGATAATTGTCTCTTACTAACAACTCATAAAAAGGAGGTTACTGTCAGGCTCTTAAAAATCCCAAACAAAAGTGTCTATATGATACTCTTGCCAGCGTTGCTAGGCCAAATAATGCTGAATCCATAGCTGAGCATGCTTTTGTGATTCATGCAAAGGCAAAGCACCTTCCTAGAAATTCTGTGAGCCCTGATTTATCTAGATAGAACTTTTATGCTCATTCTAAGAAAGTTTATAATGTCCCTCTGAAAAATGTGATCACAAAAGGTATTGTTTTAAGCCAAATATATATTGATGTTGGTAAGAGGTCTAAAGTAAATAAAAAGTTCCCGCCTCCTATCATGCATGGTAAAGGCAAAGCCAAGTTGGTTGCTGCTAATCCATCTCTAGATGATGTTATAATTAGTTCCTCTGATAATGAGGCCCCTGTGATGTATTCTCCTATAGTCACCCTCCTCCATCACCTACTATAGTAGCTAAAGTTAACCCTTCCATGGGTAGATGTGGTGTTGGAGAGGTAGTTGCTCCCACCACTACAGGATATTGTCTCTATGCCTGTCTCGTTGCAAGTGCTCTATTCTTCTAGTCTTCTCTCTTTGAACCAATTCAATGCATTGGTTGATCACGATGCCCAACCCTTTCAAATCACTACATAGAGTAATGTGGGTGATGATACTTTCTTCTTTGGATGATGATAATGATGACTATATGAAGGGAATTAACTCCCAGCCAGATGACTTCTTCCATTTCATTACATCTAAAACCTCTATGGTCAAGCAGATTGAAAATATGGGGGTTGAGCAGCCTTCTCTAGTGGAACCCTGTTCCCAGTCAGGTTCCGCAAAGAGGAGGGACGTTGATTTTAAGGATGATTGTGCCTCCTCTACCATGAAGAGATACAATCTAGTCAAGTTGCTCCACCTTTGTAAGTGCAAATGTCCATTGGCATTTCGAATATTAGGGGTGTTTGAAAGAAAAATGCTTTAGAAGAAGTGAGATTTTTGTAAATATAATAAGATTAGTATTATGATGCTTTGTGAGGTTAAGAGTCAAAGCCCCCCCTCCCAAAGTCGTATTCAGAAGTGTGGTTTTAATTTCTTTGCTTTTGTCTTTACCAATGGCTTTGTTGGTGGTTTATGGCTCATGGGGAGAAACAGTAGTATCAATCCTTTATCTCTAGATATTTTTTATATATCTTATCGTTTTGTTGTGTGTAAAATCTCTCTTCTTTGTGATAACTTTTCTTTCATTGCAATCTTTATGTATGCTCTTGCTAGATCTGAGCAAAAAGTGGCTTTTGGAATGAGATTATCTTATGTGTTAATTCTCTTAATGAACCTTTCATTGTTATTGGTTATTTCAATGTGTTCTTAAAATGACAAAGTGGGTGGTTCCACCTTGTCTTTCTCTTGCTTAGAAAGGAAGAGTCAACTAAAAAAATGATGTTTAATTTGTTATGCAGAAATTCCATTTTCAAGCAACACTTTCACTTGGAAGAAAAAAAAAGTGGCCCTAATAATATTCTTGAGAGGTTGGATAAAGGCATCACAAGTATTGATTGGCAAGCTCATTACCCTAAAGCAAATATTAACCATCATAAATTTCACCTCTTTAGATCACTACCAACTTTCTCTAACCTTTGAAAAAATTGTGGTGCCTTAGGAAATACTTTGATAATCTATATTCATCCATCGAACTTTTATATGCACTAGTAACTGTTTTCAAAACGTATTTTCTATAACACCTAATACTTATATTATTTTGATGCCTATAAGGCCAACTACTTGGAACTTCACCATTTAAGGGAAATTTAGTTAAACTATTTAGTTAAGTAATCACCTAATTGAAGATAATTAATTAATGGCTAACCACGAGTCAAGAACGAAACTCTTTAACCCTATTAAGTACTAGTGGGAACTTGGCATGATAATACATCGAGTTAAAATGCAAGTTTGTTTTGAAACTATGATTGATGGATTATTTATTTGAGTTATATATAGTTGCATAAGCAGTGATGAGTATCATCTTTGTATTCTATATTCTGCATTTGGTAATCTGGATTCTGTATTCTGAGGACATGTCCTGAAAGTCTTGTAAGCGGTACAAAAAGGGAGACATCCCTTGTAAAGTAAAGGAAATTGCCTGGATGGCCACTCTGTTCTGGTTCACTTCCCCATAAAAAGGTTTAAACAGAGAATTCAAGAGAAATATCTTATATATGTATAGTTTTGTATTTCGAAAAGGTATTTTTGTAATATATATACATTATCCTTGAAGTATTAACCAGTTCTCAAATATAGAGGAGGTATAAGTCATCCTTCATAAAGTTTATTGTTTTATAACTAAAGTAATTTCTCAAAACTTACCTAGTTCAGAGTGTTGGACTTGTGTACCAGCTTTGCTAACGTGTTTGAATTATGAACATGTCCTGGTGGTTGGAGAATTACTTAGCTTCTATTACATACTTATCGCATAGTCTCTCTTTTGGACCATCAAGTTAAACTCTATGGATATAGAATATATTTAAACTAAATAGGCTCGTGCGTGTAGTACTTAATAGTTGTAATGTATTGGATCACTAAGATGGTTGTCATGTATGTGTATTTGAAAATCAGTACTTAGCTTATGATGTAATAACTTAGTTATAATGTTTTACTTAAATTTTGCTTAGATACGACCAAACTCCTAAACCTACTCCTTACAGATAAGGTTTGGCAGCTTGGGGTAACAACCGTCATAATTAGAAATTTAATTCTGCTTTGGCTAAGGATAGGCTTTAATTATGCCCTAATTAGGTGGGATGTTACACATAGGCTCTAGGAAGATACTATATGTTGGGATTTGGAAAAGAATAGGGATTATTCGGTGAAGTATGCTTATCATGCTATTGTGAATGATGTGTGGTTGTTAAAAGAAGCTTCATCTTCTGTTAATGAATTATGGAAAATGATTTGGGGTGCTACGGTTTTACCTAGAGTCAAAGTTTTTGTTTGGAGGGCTTGCTTGGAGGCTTTGCCAACCCGTCTTACGTTGCATCGTCGAATGTAACACATCCCTTCTCTTTGCAGTGTGTGCGGGGATGTGGATGAATATGTTTTCCATGCAATTCATGTGGACTTCTTCCTCACAATATGTTGGGCTGTGTGGGGTGCGCGCTGCAAAGCTACCATGGAGTGAGACTTTCAACCGCCTAATTCTACCTTCAGCTATACTTTGAGAATGTGTAAGGAGGCGAGGGAAGCAGTGGAGAATAGGCTGGAAGTGAGAGTTGTGCTGACGGCTTCGCGTCCTGTGAGGTGGAGTTTACCGGAGGCGGGTTGGTGGAAGTGTAATGTGGATGTGGGGGTTGTGGGGGAGGGAAGTACGGGTGTGGTGTGCCAAAATGATGAAGGGCAGGTGCAGGGTTGCGTGGTGCTGCAGCAAAGGGGTGCGTGGGATATTAGATGTGCTGAAGCTCGTGATGTGTTGGAAGGCGTGAGGTTGGCTAGGAAGCTTGATGTGCGTAGACTCGTGGTTGAAAGCGACTGCCTTCAAGTAATCAATGCTCTCAAGGCTAAGTCTATTGGCCCTAGTTACTTCCATTTAATCATAGTGGATATCACAGAGCTAGTTGTGTTCATTTTGATGTTGTAGTTTGATCTTTTGTTAAACGTTCCGGGAATAAGGTTGCTCATATGTTAGCTCATTTTCAACCTGTGGAAATGGGCTACCGTTGTTGAGTGGACATGATTATGGATGCTGTTATTAGCCTTTCGGCTCTTGATTTATCTAATTAGTTCCCTCTTTTGAGGTTCTCTTAAAAAAAATACAAAGGGGTTTCGATTTAAGGAGGGGATCGTTACCCTTATAGCGATGCAAAGCTATTGGTCGTTAATCGAAAAGACGGACCACATTAGGCTTCAGCGGAAGATTATTAATAAGTATGCAATTCCAAAAGTTCAACACGTAAATATCGAAAAAGCATGAGTTGAGTTTTGGTAATCTTGAACATATGTAGGGGTAAAAGATATGGTTTTCATTTGCGCCAAATCCAATCCGATCCAAGATTAATTTGGTCTTCCAATTTTTAGTCGAAATCCGATATAAATTTCCACTAGAAGCAATCAGGTCCAATCCAAATGAGAGTTTGTAGTGTAGATCCAATTAATCAGAATGATAACTGAAATTCTAAACTACTATTTTTTCCGCGTAGGATAATGAGTGAAAGAACTCACTCCCCCTGTCCTCAATTAATGGTCTTGCTAGGAATCACATATTAAGAGAAAAAGTAGGAGAATATAGGTTATTTAGGTAGATAGAGTTAAATTAAAAATACAAAATTGATTGATTAAGAGAGAGAATTAGTGGAGGACCTCACATCAGAAGAGTATGATGAAAAGAGAGTGTGAGAGAGAAATAATTATTAAAGGGACCCATATCACACGGGTTGAGTGAATGAGATGAAGTAAGATATCCATTTAAGGAAACGAAACAATTATTAAAGGACTTAGGGAGTATTATTTTAATTGATATGTACTTTCGTTATCCCATATTAATCGAAAAACATTGACAGACATAGAGTTTTAAGAGCTTTATTTGACTTCTTGCTTTACTGTTGGTAGTTGGTAGTGGGGTATTATATTATTGTACTTGTTGGACTTTGGGCCTCAACTTTTCAAAGGATGAGTGTAGGAAGGTGTTTATTTATTATTGTTTGTTTCCCTCATAAAGAAAGATAAGTATTTTAAAATTAGTGGAACCTTATCAATTTCGAAAGTGTATCTTAGTATACTAAGGACAAAATTGGAAATTGTTTTGAATAATAAGAGGCAAATTGAGTAACTTTTACGAGTCGGAACATTGGCCAAAATGCTATATAAAAGTTTTACTTGAAAATCTATATTTAATGTTTTTAGCGGGCATGGTTATTAGCAAGAACTTATTGAGTCCATCGTTTGGGCTCATAATAAATTAAAAGTTGCTCATGCAATTTGGGATCCTCATTTTGGTCAACGGGCTGTGGAAGCTTTTACTCAGGGGGTGCTCTTGGCATAGTGAATATTGCTTATCTGGTGTTTATTAGTGGTGATATACAATTGATTTACGCACTAATGGAGAACTTTATACTATAGGTCTTTTTTCTATTATTTATTTGTGTTATATCTTTACTAGCAGGTTGGTTACACTTACAACCGAATGGAAACCGAGCGTTTCGTGGTTCAAAAATGCCAAATCTCGTCCAAACCTTCACTTATCTGGACCCTTTGGAGTATGTTCCTTGGCTAGGACACGACATTTAGTTCATGTTGCTATTCCCGGAGCCAGGGGGAGAGTACATTTGATGGAATTATTTCTTAGACATATTCCACATCCTCAAGGCTTAGGTTCCCCTTTTTACAGGTCAGTGAAATCTTTATTCTCAGAACCCCAATTCAAGTAGTCATTTATTTGGTACTCTCCATGGAGCGGGAATTGCCATTCTAACCCTTCTTGGGGATTTCATCCACAAACACAAAGTTTATGGCTAACCAATAGTGCTCATAATCACTTAGCTATTGCATTTATTTTTCTTGTTGTTGGTCATATGTACTATCAGTTTTCAACTCTTTATATATTTTGTCATTATTAAACAAATTGATATTATTTATAAGAGATATAATATCACTATTACTCACTCATATGTCATTTTTCAGTAAACTTGTATCATTTTCCCTATTTCATTATTATTTTTCAACTCTATAACAAATTCATATCATTTATAAGAGAAATGGTGTTATTATAACTCACTTTTATGTCATTTTTCAACAAACTTGTATTATTTTCCCCTATTTCAGTATCAATTTTTCAACTCTTTATATACCTTATATATCATTAGTAAGAGAATTGATATCATTATTCCTCACTTTTATGTCATTTTCAGCAAACTTGTATCATTTTTCCTTATTTCATTATCATTTTTCAACTCGTTATATTTGTCATTATTAAACAAACTGATATCATTTATAAGAGAAATGAAATCTACTTAATTCAAGATTGGAGCATGCAAACATGGCTATCATTTCTCCACGCTTTACATAAAGCCTAGCGTCAGTTTCACTCTATCTTGGAACTCCAGATTGATTCATTCAGAGCGAGAGAATCCTACTTTCTCTCTCCTCTGAACGAATGAACATAATTTGTCGGTCATTCAAGATTTCCGTTTCCAATCTCCGATTTAAAATTTTAGGGTTCCAACTACTCAATTTTACACCTTATTTTGCAATTCTAATGGCGGCAGAGGATGCGAAGAAATCTCTGAATTTTTTTAAAATAAACCTCGAAAAAATAATGAAATGACAATTTGTAAAAGATGCAGATTTGTCGAGAATGATGACAAAGTGATTGTTATGCTGCAAGAGAAGGAGAAGATTTGGGATTTGAGACAGGTTTTATGGAGAGAGAAATTGGGGGGTGGAACAGGAGAAAGAAAATCAAGTTCGGAAAGATGAAAATGATGGTGATGAATGTGCCAATAAAATTGCTGGTGAAATTATGAGTATTCACATGTGTGAATAATTTATTACACAATAAATTATTGTAAAAAAATTATATCTAAGACTTTGTGATAATTAATATATGCAAAAAGTTAAACCATAAGTCCGAATTTTTAAGTTACTTTTAAATAATCTTAAGTCTATAGGCATCATTTTTAACATTGATCGATCCCACGTGACGCATTACCTATTGCCTAAGTTAATTTCTCTCCTACCCCTGAAAAAAATTTAATTTCTTTCCCTTTTTTGGTCCAAATTTTAAAATTTCATTATTTACCCTCTTCTTCAGTTTCCACCTAGAAAACTACCACGACCAATTAGAGCATGATACATGGAGGTTGCTTTACCTATTAAATTTACTAGCCTTATATGCACGCGATGCGTGCGTTAATTTCAAATCTTGTTATTCTATTATATACTCCACTCATACTATAGTTATGATTACGCTTAAAATGTGAAAGATTAATAGTTAGATGAATTTAGATATATTAATTAGCTAATGTAAAAACTAATAAAGGTTGTGAGTGATTTTTAATATTAATTTTTGTGATGAATATTGAACAAAAAGAATAAACATAATGAGTTGGTTTGACCAAATTAAAGAGTATCAAAGGTAGTGAGTGTTTCAGACTTTTCAAGTGGACGTCATATACATATCATCTTTTTTTAAAAGGTCAAGATATTTTATCCATTTAATTTTTTGATTGAAATATTTTATGCATATATCATTTTTAACTTGTTTAGAATGTCAAGCTGAAATGAGAAATAGTTCTTAAATTGTTTTCTTTTGTAATTTTTTTCATTTCATTAGATAATTAAGGGTAAGTTTGTATTTTCAGAGGGTAACACCATCTTTCTCCCTCCCCTTATATAATAGAGATTAGCCGGAAGCAATATGAACAAGTAAGTCAAAATTAAGGATTATTCATAAATAATCCAGACATGAAAATAATATGGAAAAATGTCTCAAAAATTAGGAACTATGGTATCAACTTTTCCTAGATATATCGACACCCATTATAATTGATCTTACTTCAATATTTTAAAAAGTTTGATTAACTTCTATGATTTTTGTATTGTAGTTGGGTTTATTTCCGGATTTCGGATTAGTCATCTATATTCTCATCTCATTCCCCAGTTTCCTACACAAAAAAAAAGTTAAAATAGTCTACTCACAGAGGCAACTAGGATAATAAACAAAAATCAACTAGTAATGTAAACTAACAAGAAACTATATTAAAATAATGTAATTATCTACCTGGTAATTTTTCAGGGTGGGTGTAGCAAATCCCGTTTTCTCCTTCAAGCGTAGGGATAAACTCATCAATGAGAGGGTGTAATCCATGAGAAGTCTCATCATCAGGTCTCACTTTCCCTTCCAAATGCTGAATTAGTTCTTGGTCTGTTGGATCAAATCTCACGCCCGCTGGCAAACCGGGTAAATCATTTATCCTTCCCTGATAACAAATCCGTGCACATACATAATTTATCAGATAAGTTTTACATTTCCGCAGTTATGAAAGGAGTGAAACAAAAAAGCTCTTACATGAAAGAGAGAAGTGTTTCACTTATTTTAGAACAGAGAAAGTATTATAATTCATAGCTACCAAGTACAAATACTGTATGACCTAAGGTTTCCCTGATTATGACACATTTTCGTTCCCAAAATCCAGCCATTTTCGTATTAATGAAACTCGAAAATGGCTGAGACATAAGATTTTCCGTTTCCAAAACCCCGACAATTTACTATTTTACTCGATAAAAGTTTCATGCCACAAGCGAATTGTTAATTCGAGGATAATAAACTTTGAAAGATTATAGTACACCTGTTGTTGGCATTTGATCTGATGACCGCATGAAGGGCAAGATTTGACTCTTGTATCACTCCTCGAAGTTGCTGCATTTTTATCCACGGTTTCAACGTCATTGCTTTCGTTGCACCAAGTCATGATGATAGTCAGTGGCGGAGCCACGTTGTGTCATGGTGGGTCACGTGACCCACCATTATTTTCCAAAAAAATGGAACAGCTTTTAAAAAAAAAAAAAAAAAAAAAACCCAACGCACGCTAACCAAAACTCTCTCTCCTGTATTCTACACGCTAGACTCTTCTTTCTCTCTCTCTTTCCTCTCTTCCTTGTAGGGGTGTAAGTGGATTGGGTTTGGATTGAACTTTGCCAAATCCAAATCCAATCAAAGTTTTTTGGACTTGAGAAATTGAGTCCAAGTCCGATCCAAATATTTTTTGAGTCCAGTCCGGTCAGGTCCGATAATTTTTTCTTGAGTCCGAATCCAATCCCAAATTCAGGTCAGATTATTATACTTCCTCCGTTTATTTTACATGTTACACTTTCACTTTTCACGCATGTCAATGCAAAATTTTGAGGACATATATCTCTAATTTTGTATTTGTAAAAATTATAAAAAGTACACATTAAAAAAATACATATCAAGACGAATCTATCAAGATCCCACATGACTATATTTTTATTCACGTATAAATCACAAACGATGGTCAAAGTGAAATTTGTGAATAGTGAAAATGTCAAAATGTAACATGTAAAAAAAATGGAGGAAGTATTATTTTTTTCCCCGATTTAGATTCAATGATTTTCAACATTTTCTCATAATTGAATTTGAAAAATTAAGCTCATTATATCCATTCCAAAAGATAAGTCACATACATCTTTTATATTATATATATAAATATTAAATATATATAAAAATATATAATATATATATTATATATAAATATATTTTTGGACTGGACTGGACTTATTGGACTCCAAAGCGATGAGTCCAAATCCAGTCCGAAAATATTTGGACTCGAAAATTTGAGTCCGAGTCCAGTCCAAAAAAAATTCAGTCCAGTCCATTCCGACAAGTTTGGACTGGACCTGACGGGACTTCTGACTTTCGCAACCGCTTACACCCCTACTTCCTTGTCCCATCTCTCTGAATCTCTCTCCTCTCTCCTCTCTCTGAATCTCTCCTCTCTCCTCTATTCGAGCTCTTGGGTTGAGGGCAAACCAAAATTCCGGAATTCGAATTCGTAGTGTTTTCCAGAACATCATCTTTTGATTTCTGGATATCAAATTCCGTAATGGAAAATCTTCAATTCATATGAGTGGTAATGGATTCCGGAGTTTTGAATTATCGCCTCTGAAGAGCCAATAATAAAGATCTATTTGATTTGCTGTTTTGTTACATTCAGATGATTTTTATTTTATCTTTTTCAATTTCAATTTTTCCCGAACATTTTGTTTTTTTTTCTTCTTATGTTTTGGGACTAATTTGGTGCATTCAATTTGGGTGGGGATTTTGCAGTTATTGGAGTTTGAAGAACGAATTTCTAAGTTGCAAGGTTGTTTGAAGTATTCCACACATGTGAGTTGTTAACACCATATATGAGTGATAGGGAGAACAATTTTGTTGCAGTGGCTTCAAGCTTTAGATGTGCAACACATGGGAGCTTGCCGTGCCGACGAACGATTGATGCCTTTGTTGAAGGCGAATGCTTCAACTGGTGCTGCTGAAGATCGCCTTCTTTCTCATCTTAGTCAGGTGCTTTTTTTTTATCAAATTGAAAATTATAGTAATAATTGCTGATTTTTTATTTATTTTTTGTAGTTTGCTAAATGTTGTTGTTGTTGTATTTTTTTGATGAACAGCACTTTGAAACTTCTGAAGTTGGGCTGCTTGTGAGGTGTTTATGTGTTCCGCTTGTTTCAATTCGCGTGGGGAAGGTGGTCAAGCAAGGGTCACTGCTTTGTCCGACTTCTATGAGGTATATTAATCTTGATGTCGTTGATTTGTGACATTGTGTGACTGAGATTACGAGTGTTGAAAATTTGCTTGACTTTCAGGTTATTTTATCTTGTTGTTAGTTGAAGTTCGTAGATAATTGGTGAATGATGGCTATGACTCTATGAGCATTGGATTAGCGTTGAAGGTATGATTGATTTTTGTTCAGGTAATGCACTGAAATCCTAGTTTTAGGATTTTCAGAATTAGACCTATCATGTGAAGTTTTTGGAGAGGCCATGAATGAGCCTTTGGTTTTATGTGTTTTATGTGTTGGTGGAATTAGTTGGAGATGAATAGGATTTCCCTCTAATGTGAAATTATTTGGTATATATGCATAATGCATTGATATGAGATTAAATTTGAATAGTTTAAGTGAATTTGATTGATATGTTTACCGTATCCGAACCCGTATCCGTATCCGTCTCGCAACCTAGTCGGTAGTGACCCACCATTCATAGATTCCTGGATCCGCCACTGATGATAGTTGTTCTATTTCTGGAATTTCTCATGTATAATCATTTTTTGCTTGTTAAATGTTCATCATATGATGATATTATTAAGCTTAAAAAAGAGGAAGTTTTGGCGAGAAGGAGAAGAAAGCAAAAAGAGTTTATATCCTTTTAATGGAGTGATCTAGCTTTATTTGCTGATAATAGTGTGTTCTGGGAAGGAAGGTATTCAATTCCCCATAATATAACCCGTTTAAATAAGTATATATCAGAAAAGAATGGAAATATTTTAGGAGCTTTTTTGAAGCATGATAGATTACTCAAAAAAATAAAGTGCGAGTGAAAAGGGGAGAAATCATATTTTGCTTGGATCTTATGATTGTAATATCACAATAAGTGAAACACTTCCCTTATTTGGAATAGTCAGATAAGTGAAACTAAGCTTTTAAATAGTAATAAAAAGTTCACTTTTATTACAAATATCTTGTAAAAAAGCAAGAATGACCACTACTTCCATACTTCTTGACTCTATTTTATCAGTGTCCAACTTTTCTCTCTACATTCCTTGGTAACTCCCCACTTTTTCTATTTTTCACTTATTGTGAAATGGAGGAAGTATAATTTTAGTAAGAAGAAAGAGGATAAAAATTATACTTGGTACTTGGCTAAGGAGTCTTTTAACACTGTGTCGTTTGATTTGTGAAAAACTAGACGTAAAGAAACTGAAAATTTAGTGAAAACAACCAAAAGATTTAGGTACAGTGTATAATATTACTTTATATATATATATGTAAGCTGAGTGAGGATGAGGCAACCTATTGAATGAGAGAAGAGGGCTGTCAAATTAGAGAGAGAAAGAGAGCGCTTTCAGTTCTTATGTCACGCTATAGAGTGTACATGAAGTTAAAGACATGAACATCACAAGCAAATACTACACAGATCTAATTTGGAGTATGAAAGTTTATATTCAGTAACTACCACCAACTTTAGCTCACCACTTGGCAGAATTCCACCTTATGACGCCGAGGTGAGAGGTTCGAATCCCACTGTGAGGCGGCTGGGAGAATTAGAACCTTTACAACTCCCCTCCTTCCAAGTGTCTAGGCCTCTGGGTTGGGCCCTATGCGAGGGCACCGTAGAGGTTATTCATCTTACCAAATTAAAAAAAAAAAAAAAAAATATTTAGCAACTACCATTAAAATATATTTCTTCATCTACACACTTTATTTCCAAGCAAAAACTCTTACTCCACTTCACCAAAATAGATACAGACCTCCTCAATCTAAAGGTGCGTTTTTTATTTTATTTATTTTACCTAAATCATTTTTTTTCCTTTCCTAATGGGTAAGGTGGATGTGTATATCATTAGCCAGAATAATTAAACTCATCCGAACTTAATTAATTTGAGCGAAACTGCTTATTAGTAACGGAATAAATGAATTTTTTAGGTACTTAGCGTACAACTTGCAATGGAGCTACTTGAATTTGTACCTAACTTGTGACGGACTATTATCCCAGTTTCTAATTAATCTACATAAGTTACTTTTAACCATAACCAACTAAAAAGGTAAAAAGTAGGAGAGTTGGAGAAAAAAAATTATGAAAGGTGGTAAAAGTACGAGAGAGAGAGAAAAAAGTTAATCTCAAACATATTGCACGGTGATTTAATTGGATAATAGGTACTCAGACCTTGTCCAAAAAATGGTATTAGAAGCAATGTATAGACTTTAAATAAACACTCTAAAAAAAGTACTTAGATTCAAAAGATACTTAGGGAGTATACCTTTATATTTAATATGGTTAGTTGTTTTTTACCATTGATTCTATGAATTAGAAAATATTATATACAACCGCTGCATAACATACGTAGCGCAATCAATTACCTATATATAAACTTTAATACTAAGATGATTGGATGGATTATGAGGATAGTGACTACTCCTATGCTTCCTACTACCTCCTTCCCATATTAGTTGCAAGAATGTGACTTTTACACTATTCACATTCCTTAATTTGACAAAATTTCAACTACTATATAAAAACAAATGCTAGTATATAAGATGTTATATGATTTATGTCAATTTATAATTTCTACATATCAACTTTTCATAACTTTTATCAATAGATTGTTTTTTTTACTAGTGCTACAACTAGAGTAACTAAAACAACCAACAAATTAAGGAAAACATCTATAACAAGTAGCTAGATCATGAGCTTTTTGAACTTGAGACCGAGCAACCTTGCGCAGCACACACGTAGAGATAGAGGAAGCAAGAGCTAGAATATGCTGAACCGTCCATCTCAAAGAACTTTAGCTTGAATGAGGTGAATGTCACTAGTAGAGCATGTGAACAAATGAAAGGTGTTAAAACCCCTTTTTCAATAGCCCATTGAAGACAATAAAGAACAGCATATAGCTATGCTTGTAAAGCATTCTTGGCAATAGTAAGCGTGATTTTATTTCGCCTACACGGTGTGAGCGCGTATTTGACTAACCCATTGTTAAGGTTTTATTAAATACGTTTTGAAGTCGCCAACAAGTCTGTAAAGGAAGACTCATAAACCTAGCTAATTGGATATTTGGGAAACTGAAAGGACAAATTAAGGACTCATCCAATGTAGATTTTCCCATCATGACTCCATAGATGGTCAATGAACCCAAAATTGAGTTCGGGGTGAGGGTACAAACACGGCTCGAACCACGTTCGCCCATTCTTGGGCCTCTACTTAATACGATTCGCAACAAGTTTTATGCAAAATAATAACCACATAATGTTTTTAAGCACCCTAAAAAAGATCATTCTAGGTTGGTTCATGAAACACATAAAATACTACTTTTTTTAGTGACCAGTTATTAAACAATCAACACTACTGGGTTTCTAGCAGGTTGTCCATGTAATCTGATTTAGTTAGAACATTTATTTAGGTCTTGATTAACAATAATATACAAGCTGATATATATCACAATCAGACATAAAAATATTGTTCATGGATAAGAAATAAAAATATAAAAAGAAAATATTACAGGGAGTTAGTATAATATATAATACTTACCGTCGCAGAAATATGTTAACCATCTACATCATGAATAGAATAGAATGTTAGTAACTTCAAGAAAATAATAATAATAAATAAAGAAAGCAAAATAAAGTTTGTTACTTTCATTGACCCTGAGAAATTATACCACCGTCTCGGATCGTTGATTTGTACGGATCTTGGAAAATTGAACGTGGAAACGAGCCTTATAAATTATAATTGTTGTATGACGTTACATTTGTTGCTGCTGCTTCGTTTGATTTGTATGAGTTGTGTTTATTTGTATTTGGTATTAGGCGTAGGAAAATAAGATGAATGGCGCTGATGAAAACTCACCAATGCTAAGTATAGATGCAGGTTGTGATTTGTGGCGTCAGGCGTGGAGTAGTATTGTTGGACGAGATAAATTAAAAGAAGTGGCGTGGAGTTTTAGGAATATGGATGATGGAATTGTAGGGAGGTGTGAAGATTATTAGGCGTCAGACCAATTAGAGCAGGGTATTAGTCATCATATGGTACTAAATGGGGAGACACGATGAGGTGTCTACAAAAGCCCCCACTTTGACTGAGGTTTGTAAAACCGAAAGTCAAAGTATACGTGTCGGGACGGAGAATGATTCTAGATGCTCTGCAATCTAGAATCACTCTTTTACGTCGGTACCTGCAAAACGACCAAAAGCTTCAGGAATAGACATATGTGAAACAAATTTGCAGAACAAACGTAAATTTGCAAAAATGAAATGATATGGTATCATGAGCTATTCTGGCCCGGCTCATATCGGGGTAGAACTGCATCCCGCTCCGTGGCCGTGCTTATAGTGTAGAGCGCATCCCGCTCCGTGGTCGTGCTATATGTGTAGAGCTATTCGGGGTCCGACTCATATCGGGGTAGAGCTACATCCCGCTCCAGGGATGTGCTTATAGTGTAGAGCTGCATCCCGCTCCAAGGCTGTACTATATGTGTAGAGCTATTCTGGTCCGGCTCATATCGGGGTAGAGCTGCATCCCGCTCCAGGGCCGTGACATATGTGTAGAGCCGCATCCCGCTCCAGTGGCGTGCTATATGTCTGAAGACTAGCGCTGGATTTGACTGTTGTTGTTGCCTTCGAAACACGAACCATATTAACGCTAGATTTCGTTGTCTCGGTTCGTAATGGTCCGCGGACCTAACGCTGGAATTACCGCTGTTAATGCTTCTTTGGAAATTTAGGTCCGCACGCCTTGGCGGAATATAACTCATATAGAGTTATTCAACGCTAGATACCTGTAAATGCAAAGAATACACATATATGCAGATAAACAATTAGGGGACATGCATATGCCCCGTGATGTGGGTGCTAGTGTATGGATATGAAAATACTTGACATATAAAGAGTGACCTCTAATACTCTAGACTTAAAGGTACTATCGTGTGTGCTTATCTTATAGGTGCGCGTACGTGTGTGTGTGTATGGGTAATGCTAGAACCCTATGGCTAAAGACGAATGATGCAATGCTTGACACAGTGTTTAGATGATGCAGATATGTAATGCAAATGCAGAGGTATGACACTAATGCAGAGACATGATGCTAATGCTAATGCATCGATACGATGCTTTATCGTTCTTTTAGAAGCTCAATTTTTCTTTCAGTAAATAGTTTTCGAAAGAGAAGAAATGGAAAGCCTCCAAGGATGATCCACGTAGGTTATGTTTGATTCAAAACGTGTTATAGAACGAATCTTCGGTTTTAGCTTGTTACGGGCCTAAGTGAGCCCATAAAATAGGTGTGAACTTGTATTATTTTCTCGTATGGGTCTAGAGCCCACGATATTCTGTATGGATTCGTAATAAAGTTCTTATCAAGGTACACCTGGAGCCTATGAAAGAGGAGAAGTAGGAAGCTCCCAAGGGTGGTCCAATCAATTAATAGATTATGTTGGATTCAAAATATGTTTAGAATGAGTCTTTGTAATGCTTGAGTTGTATATGCTTCAAATGCCAATGGCCTTAGTGAGCCCATAAATGAGGTGCGATCTTGTATCTGTGTGAGTTTAAAACCCAAGATTTCATGTATGAACTCGTAATGAAGTCTTTAGCAAGGTATGCTTGGAGCCTATGACTTTCTATGCGAACTTTTGATGAAGCTCCCAGCAAGATGGAGTTGATGCTGTTGCAGACTTGATTGCTTGATTTTGAAGATATCTCGTCACGCTTAGTGGAAGTTTCGACAAAAGACTCCATATAGGGTTCCTAAGGTGAAAAAGACAAGAAAGGCAAAAAATAAAGGAACACTCAAAGGATGAATCGCGGTCATAACGCGGAGTGTTGAAAGGTTATGCTAAGGTTGGCTTAGAAGGTGATAATAAGAAAACGACAAGGGACCAGAATAAGAAAAAGGCGGAGTCATAATGAATTGACTCACGCAATGAGGTAGGCTAATGATGCAGCAGGTTCAAATCCCAGTCTAGTTCTAAGGGTAGGGATGAGCATTGAAAATTCATGATTCGGGCGATCGCGTTTTTCTCGTAGCCCTAGGCGAGCCTTAAAAATATTTTTTGGTTTAAAATGGCCGGGCCTCAAAAGAAGTTGCCTATGTATCCATGATGGAATCAGGCCAGTCGTAGCTCTTAACATTTTAATTGGTGGCCGAGCATTTTGCTTGGAGCCATTTGCAATGAATTAGACATTGATTTTGAAGCGGTCTTTGGAAGCGATGGATATTAATGTAGGTTTGGTTTGGTTTAATCCGGTCGGACTTCAGGGTGAGGTTTCAAACAACGCATCTTTAGCAGAATCAGACCATTCGTAGTTTACGCTTAGGAATGAGAACATGCCCTGACTTTTGCGTAAGTCGCCCTTTTAGGTTTTCGATTTAGCGGGCTTTGGTTTGTCTTTTTAGGGCTTATTGGGATGCGATATGGTTGTGGGTTGTTTATAAGAAGGTTTTACTGAAGTATGATTTGGCTTGTAATGGTTTTTGGTTATGGAAGCCAAGGCCTTTTTATTAAAGTTTGAGGTTTTCAGTTGAATGTTAAAGGTTTTGAAAGAAGTACATTTGACAAAGCTATTGATGGGCTTATTGCAACACTTCTTTTTTTTTTGATATTTTGCACTTCTCTTTTTTCATCATTTTTTTTGCTTTTGTTTTTTTTTTTGTTCTATTTTTTTGCTTTTCACACTAGTGGAAAAAAACGCAAGGGCTGCGGTGCAAGGGCTGTGTTTTTTGAAAAACGCAACCCTTAATAGTGAAGGGTTGCGGTTAACCCAAAAACCGCAGCCCTTCGTATACGAAGGGTTGCGGTCAATGCGAAAACCGTAGCCCTTTTAGTGAAGGGCTGCGGTTAGCCGAAAACCGCAGCCCTAAGTAATAAAGGGCTGCGGTTTTTGGGCTAACCGCATCCCTTTATGGGGTTTTTTTTCTTAAATTTTGAAAGGAATTCGATCGCGCGGTGGGCTTAATACTAGTGGAAAAAAGCCCATCTGATGCGGTCAAAACCGGGCTTACTGCTGCGGTTTTGGGCCGCATCAGGTGGGCTCGCAGCAGATCCCAATTATTTACTAATCCGGTCTAAAACCGGATCAATAAATACTTTTCTGATGCGGTTTTTTAGGAAAACCGGATCAGATATTGATATTATCTGATCCGGTTTTCTTATAAAACTGCATCAGAAAATGTTCATTGCGCCAAATAAATTGTATGCAAAGCAGACAATCTGATCCGGTTATTTAGAAAAATCGGATCAGATTGTGTTATGTATATTTAAATATTATATATATATTTATATATATATACTATTTATATATATATATATATATAATTATATTTATATGAAGCTTATATTTAAACCTGTAATTGGAAAAAAGTATCACACACGCGCCGTATACAAGTCAAAATTATATATATATATATATATATATATATATATATATATATATATATATATATATATATATATATATATATATATATATATATATATATATATATATATATATAATATTTTGAGAATGTACTACAAATAAAGTTGTAATAAGTACTAAAATCAAAAATAAATATTTGGACCTATATAAGTAGCTAGTAACATAATAAGAACATAAAAACTCAAAGCCGCGACATCATCTTCACATGCAAAAGTCGGTAAGGTAGCGTGCTAGCAAATCCCGAACCTCGTCTATCTCGACCGTGGTGAAAGAACCCTCCCTTGGTTTGCCATCGAGGAATACCTTATAAAACAAACATAAGGAAACACACATGTGACTTTAGTTGACTCTAAAGAGATTGAGGAAATAATATAATGTAAGAAATTAAGGAAATGGAGCTTAAAATGCAAAAATCGGTAAAAAAAGACAATCATTTATCCATAATGGGTTTCACAGTATGTGAGTGGACTTTAGTTGACTTTAATACTTACATATATACTTATTAGAACTATATATGACCTTAAAATGAGCGTAAGTGCGGGAGATTAAGGAAAGTTGAGCTAAGAAGGCCAAAATCGGTCCGAAATGAAATTCATTTACCCAAATTGGGTTTCAAAGCATGAAAAATGATTTTGCTTGACTCTAATAGTTATATATGTTGATATTAGAACTATATATGTCCTAACATGTGGCTAAATGTGGGAAACAAAGTAAATTGAACTTGGAAGGCCAAAATAGGCTCGAAATGGCATTCTTTTACCCAAATTGGGTTTCAAAGCATGAAAAATGATTTTGCTTGACTGTAATGGTTATATATGTTGCTATTAGAACTATATATGTCCTAACATGTGGCTAAATGTGGGAAACAAAGTAAATTGAACTTGGAAGTTGGAAGACCAAAATAGGCCCGAAATGACATTCATTTACCCAAATTGGGTTTCCAAGCATGAAAAATGATTTTGCTTGACTGTAATGGTTATATATGTTGCTATTAGAACTATATATGTCCTAACATGTGGCTAAATGTGGGAAACAAAGTAAATTGAACTTTGAAGGCCAAAATCGGTCCGAAATGGCCTTCATTTACCCAAAATTAATTTCAAAGCATGTGAATGGATTTTACTTGACTCTAATAGTTGTATATGTTGTTATTAGAACTATACATGTCCTAACATGTCGCTAAATGTGGCAAACAAAGTTAATTGAACTTGGAAGGCCAAAATCGGCCCGAAATGACCTTCATTTACCCATATTGGGTTTGAAAGCATGAAAAATGATTTTGCTTGACTCTAATGGTTATATATGTTGCTATTAGAACTATATATGTCCTAACATGTGGCTAAATGTGGGACACAAAGTAAATTGAACTTGGAAGGCCAAAGTAGGCCCAAAATGGCATTCTTTTACCCAAAATGGGTTTCAAAGCATGTGAATGGATTTTACTTGACTCTAATGGTTATACATGTCCTAACATGTGGCTAAATGTATGAAAATAAGTACAATGAGCTTAAAAGGCCAAAATCGGCTAGAAATGGCATTCATTTACCCAAATTGGTTCTTAAGTGATGTGAATGCAGTTTACTTGACTCTAAGGGTTCTATATGTACTTGTTATAAGTATATATGACCTAAGATGTGGCTAAATGCGGGAAAGTAAAAAAAAATTGAGCTTACGAGGCAAAAATCGGCCGTAAATTGAACCACTTATTATTTATGTATAATACCTTCTCAAGATCCCCGACTTCCTTGCAACTTGACATTATATCGAACATGAACCTCAACACATAGTAGCCACACGGTTCCCCCGGGTTGTTGAGCACACTGATTATAAAATTACATAAAAAAAAATCATGTAAGAACATGTTTGTTTTTTATAAATGAAAGAAGTAGCTTAAGTAATATCTATTACCTTAATTGCTTTCCACCGAGGAACTTGTCCTGTTCTCTCAACTTTCTTCATAGAACTGTAGTTATGTTAATTTCATGTGAGAAGTGGGCAAAGGATAAAATTAGTGAATCATGTTATGCTAATAAGCATTTTAAGTAACAAACATACCTAAGCTATGTTAGGGAAAGGGGGTCTGCAGGGGTGGGGGGCACGTAAGGGGAGGGGGGTCCGCAGGGGTGTGGCGGCAAGGGGAGGGGGGGTCCGTAGGGGGGCGGCAAGGGGGTGGGGAACAGCGGGGGTGGGGAACAGTAGGGGAGGGGGGGTCCACGGTGGGGAGGGCGGTAGGGTGCGGGGGGGGGAGCAAGCAGGGGAGGGGCAAGCAACGGGGTGGGGGCACAGCAGGGGGAAGGGGGGTCTGCAGGGGGTGGGGCACAGCAAGGGGAAGGGGGGTCCGTAGTGGTGGGGCAGCGGGGGGGGGGTCCGAGGGGGGTGGCGGCGGGGTGGGGAGTCCGCGAGGGGCGACGGGGGGCGACAGCAGAGGTGGGGAGTCGCGAGGGCGCAGGGGGGCGGGTAGGGGGAGGGGGGAAGGGGGGGAGCAGGGGAGGGGGCAGCAGGGGGAACCGAGTGTGGCTAAATATATGTCAATGAAAACATGTTGTTATTAGAGCTATATATGTCCTAACATGCGGCTAAATGCGAGAAACTAAGTACATTAAACATGAAAAGCAAAAAAGGGCCCGAAATGGCCTTCATTTACCCAAAATGGGTTTCAAAGCATAAGAAGTGATTTTTCTTAACTCTAATGGTTGTATATGTTGTTATTACAACTAAATATGTCCTAACATATGGCTAAATGCGAGAAACTAAGTACATTGAACATGAAAAGCAAAAAACGGCCAGAAATGGCCTTCATTACCCAAAATCGGTTTCAAAGCATATGAAGTGATTTTTCTTAACTCTAATGGTTGTATATGTTGTTATTACAACTAAATATGTCCTAACATGTGGCTAAATGCGAGAAACTAAGTACATTGAACATGAAAAGCAAAAAAGGACCCGAAATAGCCTTCATTTACCCAAAATGGGTTTCAAAGCATAAGAAGTGATTTTTCTTAACTCTAATGGTTGTATATGTTGTTATTACAACTAAATATGTCCTAACATGTGGCTAAATGCGAGAAACTAAGTACATTGAACATGAAAAGCAAAAAAAGGGCCCGAAATGACCTTCATTTATCCAAAATCGGTTTCATCTACCCAAAATGGGTTTCAAAGCATGTGAATGGATTTTAGTTAACTGTAATGGTTGTATATGTTGTTATAAGAGCTATATATGTTCTAACATGTGGCTAAATGCGAGAAACTAAGTACATTGAACATGAAAAGCAAAAAACGGCCCGAAATGGCCTTCATTTACCCAAAATGGGTTTCAATGCATAAAAAGTGATTTTTCTTAACTCTAATGGTTGTATATGTTGTTATTACAACTATATATGTCCTAACATGTGGCTAAATGCGAGAAACTAAGTACATTGAACATGAAAAGCAAAAAACGACCCGAAATGGCCTTGATGTACCCAAAATCGGTCTCATCTACCCAAAATGGGTTTCAATGCATGTGAATGGATTTTAGTTAACTCTAATGATTGTATATGTTGTTATAAGAGCTATATATGTCCTAACATGTGGCTAAATGCGAGAAACTAAGTACATTGAACATGAAAAGCAAAAAACGGCCAGAAATGGCCTTCATTTACCCAAAATGGGTTTCAAAGCATAAGAAGTGATTTTTCTTAACTCTAATGGTTGTATATGTTGTTATTACAACTATATATGTCCTATAATGTGGCTAAATGCGAGAAACTAAGTACATTGAACATGAAAAGCAAAAAACGGCCCGAAATGGCCTTGATGTATCCAAAATCGGTTTCATCTACCCAAAATGGGTTTCAAAGCATGTGAATGGATTTTAGTTAACTGTAAAGGTTGTATATGTTTCTATAAGAGCTATATATATCCTAACATGTGGCTAAATGCGAGAAACTAAGTACATTGAACATGAAAAGCAAAAAACGGCCCGAAATAGCCTTCATTTACCCAAAATGGGTTTCAAAGCATAAGAAGTGATTTTTCTTAACTCTAATGGTTGTATATGTTGTTATTACAACTATATATGTCCTAACATGTTGCTAAATGCGAGAAACTAAGTACATTGAACATGAAAAGCAAAAAACGGCCCGAAATGGCCTTGATGTACCCAAAATCGGTTTCATCTACCCAAAATGGGTTTCAAAGCATGTGAATGGATTTTAGTTAACTCTAATGGTTGTATATGTTGTTATAAGAGCTATATATGTCCTAACATGTGGCTAAATACGAGAAACTAAGTACATTGAATATGAAAAGCAAAAAACGGTCCGAAATGGCCTTCATTTACCCAAAATGGGTTTCAAAGCATAAGAAGTGATTTTTCTTAACTCTAATTCCCGAAATGGCCTTCATTAACCCACCCCCCTTGCACAGCCCCCCCCACCCTGCTTCCCCCCCTTGCAGCCGCCCCCATGCAGAACCCACCTCCCTTGCACGCCCTCTAGCCCTGCTTCCTCCCTTACGGCCCCGGCCCCTTGCCCCCTCCCCCGTAGCCCCACCCCCTGCTTCCCCCGCACCCTTCTTTGCCCCCCCCGCAGAACCCCCTGTCGCCCACCCTCCTTGCACGGCCTCCCCCATCCCTGCTTCCCCCCTGCACCCCCACCCCCGCTTCCCCCCTGCGCCCCTCCCCGCAGAATCCTCCCGTCGCCCACCCCCCTTGCACGCCCCCCCACCCCTCCCCCTCCTTGCGGCCCCCTGCGAGAACCCACCCCCTGCACCCCCCCGTCTGCTTCCTCCCCTTGCCGCCCCCAACCTCGTTGCCCCCCTACCTGCCCCCCCATGTAGACCCCCACCCTGCTTGCCCCCCCGCAGAACCCCCCTATCGCCCACCCCCTTGCTTCCGTCACTAGCTAGCTTCAATCAACAACAAAGTGAAAGTTAACATTAGTATAAATTAGCAAATCAAACAAAACTAAACTAAAGTAAACAAAACTAAATTAAACTAAACTAAACTAAACTAAACCAAACTAAACTAAGCTAAACTAAACTTAACTAAACTAAACCAAACTAAACTAAACAAAACCAAACTAAACCAAACTAAACTAAACTAAATTAAACTAAACTAAAATAAACAAAACTAAACAAAACTAAACTAAACAAAAACAAAACTAAACTAAACTAAACTAATTAAGTACAACAACAACAACAACAACAACAACCCGCTGCCCCCCTTGCCGCCCCCAACCTGCGCCGCCCCCGCTCTGCTGCCCCCCTCAGACCCCCCCCCCTGCCCCCCTGCGAGAATCCCCCTTGCTGCCCACCCCCTTTGCTTCCGTCACTAGCTAGCTTCAATCAACAACAAAGTGAAAGTTAACATTAGTATAAATTAGCAAATCAAACAAAACTAAACTAAAGTAAACAAAACTAAATTAAACTAAACTAAACTAAACTAAACCAAACTAAACTAAGCTAAACTAAACTTAACTAAACTAAACCAAACTAAACTAAACAAAACCAAACTAAACCAAACTAAACTAAACTAAATTCAACTAAACTAAAATAAACAAAACTAAACAAAACTAAACTAAACAAAACAAAACTAAACTAAACTAAACTAATTAAGTACAACAACAACAACAACAACAACAACAACAACAACAACAACAACAACAACAACAACAACAACAACAACAACACAACAACCACAAAAATAACAACCACTACAACAACCACAACAACAACAACCCCACCAAAGCCCTAGCTTTTTAACCTAAAAATCAAACTAATTAACTACTTAAACTAAAATCAAATTAACTCAAATCAATCAACTTTGAACCCTTTAACTATTATACAACCTAATTTAACTAACAGTTATTCATAAAACTACCTAGGAATTATAAACTTGAAGTTTTAAATATGAGATTAAAATAAAAGTTATGAACTTTTAGTTACCTTGGAAGAGGTGGAGGAGGAATGTAGTTGTTTAGGGTGGGGTAGAGGACGAATGTGGTTGTTTAGGAGGAGGAAGGTGGAGGTGCGCCGAAAATCGCAGAGGAGTCGAGGTGGAGGTGCGCCGAAAATCGCAGAGGAGTCGAGGTGGATATGTGCGCAAGCTTAGGGCAGCAGTAGTGGTGCGCCCAGCTGGTGGTGGAAGGTTCGGGTGGTGGCGACGGTGAGGTGTGGTGGTGCGTCACTGCGTCGTCGAACCCTCATGTGCGAACTCGCTGAATTGAAGGAGGGATGAATTGAAATTGGGAGGAGGGAATTAAATGGGTGAATTAAGGAGGGAAGAAAAAACACGGGTTTTTTAGCTGGGAAAAAAACAAAAAAATCTGATTCGGTCCTAAGAACCGGATCAGATTATTAAAAACCGCAGCAGATTCTATAATCTGATCCGGTTCTATAAAAGACAGGATCAGATTTTTTGCCCATATTTCCCTCCCATTTTTCCATTGGTTTTCGGATGCGGTTTTCTAAAAACTGAATCTGCTACTAAGTGACAGATAAGGTTTTTTCCACTAGTATAAAATGTTTAGCGGCTAGGGTTTCTCACAATCTCACAACACAATCTCACAATTTCCTTCCCTCATTCTCTCTCCTCTCTCTCCTCTCTCACAAATCTCACGTCAACCACCAGCCATCCCTCGTCTGCCCTCTCATCCCTCGTTTCCTTCCCCTTCTTCCCTCTGCCTCTTCGGTAACCTCCAACCATCAACACCAACACCACTTCCAACCATCATCTCTTTCAATTGTTTGAGTTCTGTTTCTTCAAGAGGGGAGGTTGGTGGGATTCGTAGATTTTCGTTGTTTAATTTTGTTATCAGAGAGCGAGTTTTCTGTCTTTGATTTCTCTCTCCCTTGATCTCTTTCAATTGTTCATACGATCCGTCGTCGTCGATTTCGCTTATTGCTGCTGTCGGTTACTCTGATTTAGTAGTGTTTAGTGAATTTAAGTTTCTGAATTTCGAAGTAGATTAAAAGGAAAAAAGAGAATAAAAGAACAGCTTGTTCTTTGTTGGTGTTGATTTTTCGTAATGGAGGGGTTGTTGGGTGGCAAGTCTCTTCCACCGGGGTTTCGGTTTCACCCCACGGATGAGGAGTTTGCATTTGTTTGGATACAGTGAAGAATTTGGGAGTTGCCTTCGCCGTCGCTGCATCTAGATCTAGGGTTTGATCTAGTTTTTATCATTTTTAATTTTTTTTTTGTAATTTATTTGTTACTTGTGATATTTGAGGTTTAGTTGAGCGTTTGTGACTGTTTTTTTTTATTTTAGGTTTTTTATTTTATTTTGTGGAATTAATTTGATGCTCTTGTTGATTGTTAATTTATAATTTTGTTTTGTTGTGGGATTAATTTGATCCTTTAATCTAGGGCTGCGTTTTTTTTATTTTCCTGTTTTATATAATGTTGTTGATTTTGTTTTTTTAGAATTTATAATGAAAAAAATGCGGTCACAAGTAATTTCGACTGTAAATTTCGTTTGTAGAATTTGTGATGTTCTCGGCTGTTCTTGATATATTTAGGAGTAAAAAAATGCAAAAAAAATATATAAATTTTTTTTTTGGTCAAAAGGGCTGCGGTTATGGTCAATACCGCAGCCCTTCGTAGTGAAGGGTTGTGGTAAAAAACCGCAGCCCTTCATTTTTGCCGAAGGGCTGCTACGGCAAGGGTTGCGAGCCAAAAACGCAGCCCTTAGGATTGTTTTGACCGCAACCCTTGCTTTTTTTTCCACTAGTGTCATTTGATTTTTTGGTTTTAATTTTGATGTTGCTCTCTTTTTTTTCGCTTGCCCTTTACTTTGGATTGTTGTCAAATGTACTTCCCATGAGGTAGGTTAAAGGGAGAGTGATGTTATGTGTTTAGGTTAAAATAAATGATAAGGATTGGAGAAATAATTGTGGTGAAGGGAGGAATGCCTCTTTTATGCCAATTATGTTCATTGCCTTTATTAGAAAAGTCATGAGAATTAGAAATTTATTTCCTTTTAAGGCGTGAATCGTGATTTCCATTGATGCCCATTAATGTATGGTTAGAAAATAAATAAATACTCATTTATTAATTGGAATTTATGAGTACATGCAATAAGAGGGAAAATCCTATATTAGACTGGGCATATAAGAGAAATAAAACAGAAAATGAAATCCTAAATCTAGACTCCCACATTATGCGTGACAAGACAACTTCGTTGTTTCGGTCTTCATGAGGTCTCTTTCTAAATGAAAAGACAAGAGGTGTATTTTTTTTCATGCTGATTAGACCTAAGCGAGTCCAAATGTTTTACTGAGCGATTGAGCTCTGAGATATGTCTATTTCTATGGCATTGAGTTCATTGTCTTCGGCATTTTTCAGCAAATCATTCTCAATCTGGATACCCACATCATATATTCTTGTAAGGCTATCAAGACACAAGTATTTGAGGTGGTTTTTGTATTTAGGGAGGAGATTAGAAATGAATATTCGTACCAAGTCTTTTTCTACATGCCTTGATACCATATGGGTTGATTTCTCCCTCCATCTGTTCGAATAAGTGGTAAATCCTTCATTTTCACCTTGTTTAAGAACCTCGAGTTCTCTAGGGGAAGTTTGCAGTTGTGCGTTCGATCCATATTGTTTCATGAAGGCAATAGTAATGTCTTCCGAAGTTTCAATTTGCTTGGGGTCCAGGGAATAGAATCAATTTTGGCAAATTGGGTCCAACGACATTGGGAATACCATTGGGTAAAGTTCAGGATCAACTGATTTGATGATCATGGTTGCACGAAAGTTCCTTAGATGATACTTTGGATTATCAATTGATTTGAATTTAGGAATGTCAGTTGTAGAGAATTTTTCAGGAAGTTTTCCCTTTAGTTTGGTGTTATCAGTAATAGGAATTTGCATTGGTTATCCTATGAATAATGCTCTCCATTTTCTTGTGTCGAATTCAGGAGATTCACCAGACTCGACCTTCTCAAGTCTTATAGCTATTTCTTCCATCATACTAGATAGCTTGGCTAAGACTCTAGCCATTTCAGCGATTTGGTGCTCAGTACTCGATGGGTTACCCATTTCAATGTTCTTGAATTCTGCATAGATCATCAATAGAGACTTTAGAGAAAGAAGAGGTGGCAAGAAGAGATGAATGGAATGTATTTTTTTGCATGGTAATAATTTTCAAAGATTGACCTTCCGAAAACAAATTAGCATATCCTAAATGCATGATTTTTTTTTGACTTTTTTTAGATGCACCTAGACCTAATGCATGTATGCATGACTCTTTTGGATGCACCTAGACCTAATGCATGTATGCATGACTCTTTTGGATGCACCTAGACCTAATGCATGTATGCATGACTTTTTTTTTTAATGCACCTAGACCTAATGCATGTATGAATGACTCAATCTATGCGTTCGAACCTGTAGAGGCTGCCTACAATATCCCAAAAGAGGGAATTAGTTCGCTTGTAGTTCGGGACTACTAAATGTGGAATACATGATATAAAATGAGGAGTTTATATGCAATGCGACTCCTAAATGTCTATGAATTCTAGTTATGCATGAAGTGCATGAATGATGGACCATGCAGTGCATAAGGATTGTAGTATGAATGCAGTCCTAATAGATATGAAATCCTACTAACTTTAGTATCGTAGACTTGATAGACTTCTAATGACCTTATAATTCTAAACTTAATAGACTTTTATGGATGTCAGACTGCTAATATGCATGAGACTCTGGTGGACCTAGACTCCTAAAATGGACGAAATTCTAATGGATTTAGACTCTTATTGCAGACGAAATTCTAATGGATTCGAGACTTCTAAGATGAACAAAATTAGACTCCTAGTACGCATGGATTTATGTGGATTCTAGACTCCTAAGAAGGACGGAACTCTAATGAATTTAGACTCTTATTATGGATGGACTTATATAAGTTTTAGACTCCTAAGATGGTAAGAACTTTCACGACCCTAGATTTCTTAGATGAATAAACCTAGACGGGGTTAAGACTCCTAACATGAATAGAGTTAGACGAGGTTAAGAACTCTAAATGGAGTGAAACTGGATGAACCTAGACATATGAGGTAGATGTACTTCTAATGGAGTTAGAATTCCTAAATGGAGGAGACTTCGACAGCAAGATGGACACTAAAAGTAATCCTAAATGATGTGCATGAAAAGATGGATCATACACGAAAGGATGAATTTTTGAATAAGATATGAGAATAATTTTCAAAAAAAGATAGGTGATGAATTTTCAAAAAGGATGGGGATCATTTTTCGGAAAAAAGAAGGGAGATATAGTTTGGTAAAAGATGGGGGATAGAATTTTTGAAATATATAGGGAAAAGGGAAAGATGGAAAAATGAAAAGATCATATTATTTTTTTAGATGGATTTTTTTTTGAAGAAAAAAAGGGGTAAAAAAAAGGAGGATAGGAAACAAGATATTAACTATCCTAGAATTGGAGTTACATGCCACAAGAAACTAGCAACGTCAAGGGTGAGACTCGCGCAGCACGCAGGAACTAAGGAAAGCAAGCATAAGACATCGCGGGATGTAAAGAATAAGCGCATCACGCAGATACTAAGATGCGCGGAACACAGGAGACTGTGCGGGGCACAAATCTTCAGCGTCAGACGTCGAAAGGGTGCACGACACGCAGCTTAAGCGGAGACTAATTTTTACTTTGTACTCACCGCATAAACTCGTTCGATTATTTTAACTTGAACCATCGCACAATACGAAATAATTAAAGGCACGCACACCCAAATATATATGCACAGATAGAATGATAATATGCAAAGTTCCAACCTAAAGTGAAGTTCCACTAGACAGCTTATGACTAAGTTCCAAGTTCCAACACTATCGCTCAGGAAGCTTTTTGGAAGGACAAAGGCAAACCCCCCGGGGGTGACCTCACGCATAGGACATGTGCTAATGAGGCAAGGTAGATTGTCCTTATGGTGGCTTAAACAATAGAAGCCATGCTTGTAACAACCCAACATTTTAAGCAGCTTTCTTAATTAGTAATTATGATCATTAGTTTAACTAATGATTTTTAATCTGCTTAATGATTATTGAGTTTATTGAACTCTTGAAATTATAATTAAAATCAAAGTTGGATTTTAGCTTAATTATGAAATTACAAAAATGCCCTTTTGTTTTCTTAAAAAAAATGAAATGAAAAGGAGAACCCATTTCACTCTCTTCGTGCCTTAGTGAGGTGCAGCCAAGTAGAACAAATTTTTGAGCTGTCAAACCACCAAAAGCTTAATCAGATTTTCAAGGCTTACATATTTAGTAAATCATTCTCAATTCTTGTAATTCATCCCCAAAGAATTGAAGAAACCCAAAAATCCTCAATTCTTCTCACTCTCACGGTTCCTTCCTTTCTCTCGAATTCTCTCTCCTCCTCGACTCGCTGCTCGTGACCACCTCGCCGGAATCCGGCGCTCAAGCTCTTCAATCTTGCTTGGTCAATTTTCTCACTCCTCTGCTTCGCCATTGTTGTTGCTTGTGTTGTCGGCACCGCCGTGTGTTGGTGCTTCCCCTGGTGGTGGCCGTGTTTATCGATGTTGCCTTCGTTTTCTCTTTCCTCGGCCTCCGTTCGCCGCCGCTGTGGTGGTTCCGCCACCAACTGTCGCTGTGCGTTGGTGTCGTTGTGGGTGCATTTCCCTTCTGTAATTTATTGTTGATATGTTGTCATTGTGGGTTTAGTTCAATTCATCCCTTAAGTTTTGATTATAAGAGGGATTGGTATCCAAGTTTTAATCTTTGATGAATTCTGATTTCTTTGGCAAGTTATTGATTTGGGTTAAAGCTCTTACTCGTATTTCATCAATTGATATATGAGTTACATGGGTTTTATTAACTTTCACTAATGGCTAGTTCTTAAATATTGATATTGATTGCAAAACAAGTCAGTTTTGTAAATGATTTTACTAAGAACGGTTAGTATGGTACCTGAATCAATTACTTTCATGATTCCAAAATCAGTTTGATAATTTCTGGAAAAAAAAAAGATTAATTAGACTATAGATTCTTTTGTTGAGAAGTTTTAGTGTTGATGATGGAATTGGAAATAGGCATATGAGATTTAAGTGAGCTAGTATCTATTTAAAGAATAGTAGTTGAATGAGACAAGTTTGACAATGGTTAACAATTATGCTACTGTTGTGAGGTGAATATTGGTGGGGTTCAAGTCTCCTTGGAGGAGCGACATTATGGATTCTTAGTGATGGAATGCGGATTAAGAGATATTTCAAGATGGGTATAAGGTACACATTGTCCCTCCACCTTATAATTACACTTGTCTGCGCAACTGCAAGTTTTATGAATTCCATGATTTATTTAAAAGAAATTAGAGTTATGACTTGAACATGTTATGAATTTATGATTATAAAGTTCAGCTTGTTTGAAGGTGTGATTATTAAGTACTAAGTTTTTCGATTTTCTAGAGCATATGATTCAACTCCAAGTGTTTGATTATATAGAGTTTAGCACTGATTTCCTAATTTCAATTTGATATATATTTATAAGTTTTGGCTATGGAAGATAGTTTTATTCGGAATTTTGGAGTAAGTAAAGGTTATCCAATGATATCAACTTCTGCTACAATAAGTCAATCTTGTTCCGTATTGAATAGAATTTTGGTTTCTGAAATCTAATAGTATAAGTTAATCAATGACCCACATGTTAAGATATTATATGAAAGTTAAGAATGTCTGATAAGTATTTAAGTAATGTCGATATAATTCTCAGTGTACTTGTAAGAGTATTATAAGTGGGATATTATGAGCGATTTCGTGTGCTTTTCAATAAGTGATAGACTCAAGTCAATGAGATTGATGAGCTTATGGAATGGTATTGAGAATCCAGGTGTATTGAAATGGTCAAGTGTTCCGAGATTCAAGTTACATAAATTCCAAAATATGTACAAGATACAAAGATTTTAAATATGTTGGTTATCAAATTGAGGAATTTGGACTTAACTTTTTGAAGATATAAATTAGAGATCTTACTATAATATAAGATTTTCGGGATATATCTTATTATGAGTTTTGCGTGCTTGGGATTACTTGGATGATGAAAAGTTCAAGGTTAGATATTTCAAAAGTCAACTGTTGTTTGGAGATGTTGTATATAATACAACTTATGACTTGTGGAAGATTTAGCTATATGATGAACTTGTGATAATTACTGGAGTTGGCGATAAATCCTTTGGGATATTAGATGGAGTGTAAGTTGATAAGTTATAGAGTAAGCCCTTTGCATCTGTTTTTGTGAAAAAGTAAATGAAAAGTTATTTCTAAGTAAGAGAACTTTTGTAACTATGATATGAAGTTATGTAAGATTAAATTCTGTTTTGACTTTCTGATTAGTAAGCTACGTTTTGAGCTTCAATTATAATAAGCTTGGACAATATTTCCTTTAATAATCCGCACTTGAATGGTTATAGCAAATGAATTCTTGTAAAGGATTTAATTGTACCCAAATGCGATTATGTTATGAAATTCTGATATATTTGATTTAAGAATCCTGAATTTGAGTTTCAGAAATTATTGAATTACGAATTATGTTTTCGTGAGGGGAAGAAGCTGCTAGAGCAGTGATGAACAACATTCTGTATTCTGTATATTCTGTATTCTGGGGACATGTCCTAAAATGTCTTGCAAGCAGTACATAACGGAAGAGGGAGACGTCCATTGTAAAAGTTTAGAGAATGCGCCAGAATGGCAACTCTATTCGTGTTCTCTTCCCCAGTGTAATATGATTTCTGAAAGAAAATAGAATATGTGTTTGAATATTCGAGTGGTTTCGTGGAAAGTTATTTCAAACTTTAATTTCTGAAATGATGTTTTACTCACCCAAGTTATGGAATTCATGCACCGATTATGGAAATGATTTACCAAGAAACTCGTTAGGAATTTATGAAAGGAGTTTACTACGATATACATATTGGATTAAAGGTTTTTGTATCTGAACCACAGAATTGGGAGATATTTATTGACGTAAAGTATGTTAGAGTTGATTTCGGAAGATCGTATTAGTTCTATAAAATTCTCATGGTTCTGTCAATTGAAGTATATACTATCTACGTTATGAGATATTCGTATTATTATTTTAAACAAGAAGTAACATTATAACTTGCGTTCAAGTATTTGTTATATAATTCTTTATTTATGACTTCTATGTATCTTGATTTCAATTGTCTCGTAAGATAAACTTAAATCTCTAAATATGTTTTAAGCCACCAAAAAGATTTTCTGGTTGGACAGTGTGTACTCAGTTTCGCTGATGTTGTTCTTGGAACCTGTCCTGGTGGGGGCAGTGTTCAATGTTAGTTATTTTTGCAGAAAATGTAGAAGCTAACTCCAGTGTGGATAAATGATCGTTATAAGAGATAATTGTCGGATGAGCAATGGTGGAGATTATATAGTTTAATTTAAAGAGCTCTTATGGTGTATTATTGTATTGTTTCGGAGATCCGGTTTAATCATTTCATGTGAATGTATTTAAACTCTGGAATGTTGTTGTTGGGTCATAAGTCCACCGATCCAGGATCGTACAAGAAGGTTATGTTTCTAATGTAAGATAATGTAATTTAAGTGTTAATCGAGATTAGTGAATCTTAAGTGGGATTAGCTAGCAGCTCGAGAGTGCGGGCTGTTAAGATACTGCATACGCAAAATAGTATGTGTAGACACATAATCGTGTCTCCCCATTTAAGGATCCAATGATGAAACATACCGCGACATTAGTTGGCGCGACCCAACGGAGGAGCAATCTAAAGAACCATTCTAAAATGGTTTCGAAATGATATTCTAAAACCCAATTAATTGTTCATGATAATTAATTGTATTTCAAGCCCATAAAATGTTTTAAATTCATTTTAAAAGTCCAATCAAATATTAATTATTTTAATAAATGTTTTTCATAATCATTTTCATTATCTTCAATCAAAAATCAGATTTTTGATCCGTAAAATTCCATCTCCGGAATTTTAGGGATAGAAAAGTATCTTCGAAAGACGCGCAAAGGAATATGCTCGAATATTCCCGACTATGCGCCGGACGCGGGGGCTGCGCTCAGCGCGCCACGTGCGTCCAACACATAGGCCAGAACGCGTCAGGCGAGCCAATGAGCGCCTGACACGTAGATTTTGACAGAGTCCTGCGTCAGACGCAAGTCCTGTGTGAGACGCAACTTTCTTTTCTATCTTTTCAAAAACGCGTTTACACGTGCCTAAACTTGATTGGGCTGGCTGGGTCAGGCACACCAATGTGCGCCTGACGCGTGGCATTGCGCCTGCCACGTAGGCTTGCGCTTAGCGCAAGGCTTGTGTGGAGCGCAAGTCTGCTTTTTCCTATAAATACCCGTATTTTCCCGAATCACGGACGGTTTTTCATATTATGATTTCACGCACATAAATTATCTCGACTATTCCGAAATACTTCGAAAACACTCAAATACTTCAAACACTCGAATACTTTCAATCAATCAATACTTTCAAGTGTTTGAGGTATTATACCTATGCGACTTAGATTGAGGAGCGCAACGATCTTTAGGCGGAGCAATCGTGGAACCAAGAACGCAGTGTGAAAGTATTGATTGATTGAAAGTATTCGAGTGTTTGAAGTATTTGAGTGTTTTCGATGTATTTCGGAATAGTCGAGAGAATTTATGTGCGTGAAATCATAATATGAAAAACCGTCCGTAATTCGGGAAAATACGGGTATTTATAGGAAAAAGCAGACTTGCGCTCCACACAAGCCTTGCGCTAGGCGCAAGCCTACGTGGTAGGCGCAATGCCACGCGTCAGGCGCACATTGGTGTATGAAATGCAATGTAAGGTCAGGGTTTTGCAAGGCTGCAATGCAAGGCCAGGATTTTGCAAGGCTAGATGATGTGGATATGTAGAATGATCATAAATAGATAGAATGATTTTCGAAAATCGTTTTTAGTAAATAAACAGGGTTCGTAAACGAGGTCCGTAGATTACGACTTTTCGGGAGTTTGATTTGAATTGGAGGAACCACCACACATAGGAAGCCCCCACATTGGGTGAGCTTGCCTTGAATTAGGCATTATGAGCCTTGATTGAAATGTACTTGATCTGATATTGCAATGTAGTTGATCTGTCTTGAACGTTGAAAGTTATCGCTGGGGATTATACTGGGGATTCTTCTTTGGGAAGATGATTAGGCAAAGTCAAATATCGCCAGAGACCATGGAATTGTTGGAGAATCCTTCGGGGAAAAGGAGAGTTTGGATTGAAAAATAAAAGGTTTAAATTTATGACTCAAAAAAAATGTAGGTGGGATAAGGCTTTAACGAGGCTAGGTTCAGGCTCGAGTCTATGTCGGGATCTAGAAAGAGATTATGCTCCTAAATTCTAGAAAATCAAATCATTAGACCATGACTAATTTTTATTTTATTGAAGCGGTCGGACCTCGAGATGAGGATTCCTACGTATCCTTGCGGAATCAGACCATTCGTAGTTTTGGATCTGATTTTTTTTTTTTTTGTTATGTGCCCTAACTTTTGCCTAGGCCGCCCTTTCGGGTTTTCACCCTAGCGGGCTTGGACATACCTTGAAAAAAGGAGTTAAGGATGATGAAAGGTTGAAAGGTTTAGGGCTTGAGGTTTAGATGAAGGTTTAACTGGTTTGAGGAATGAAGAGTCATGGATTTGGATTAAAGGTTAAGGGTTTTGATGGATTGAAGGATTGGAATGAGGGGTGGAACTTGTATGCAAGCCCCCTAGCTTGATCTTTTATTTTGCTTTTGGCTCTTTCTTTTTTGTATTTTTTTTTCTTTTTTGTCATGTGCGTTTTCTCTTGCTTTTTTCATTTTTTTTTTCGCACTTTGAATATTTTTACTCTTTGTTTTTGTTTTTGCCTGGCATTGATATATTTTGATATAGTAAGGCTTGCGCACAAGTTTGGTTTAAGGTATTGAAAGGTTTGAAGGTTATTTGTGGAGCTTTGATTTTGAAAGGTTAGTTGGTTAATGGAGATGATGCTTTAAAGGATTTTTGATTGGATTGCATGGATGGCTTATGGAAAGATAGAAGGGAAGGGGGAATAACTCCTGATCCAAAGTATGTCTTTTTTATTTTTCTTTTTTTTTTTTTATTTCAGATCTCCTTTTATTATTGTTAGTCAAGTTCATTTAGGTGATTTGAGTTTCATCATTGAATTAGAAGCATAGATAAAAATGATGAAAGGCCAATGAAAATGAAAATGCAATTATTTTATTAATCAGAAATAAATAGAACAAGGCTTATTAGAAATAAAAACCTAAATGACATGGACTCGACGAGAAGGGAAATGAAGGAGCTAGGGGAGGGACTCTCCGACTCAACCTAGAAAACTAGCGTTAAATGACTAAGCCCCAGCGTTGTTTAGGTGCTACCCAAGGGGTTGCTGCTGTTGTTCTTGACTTTTCTTTGCCGAGTGGAATTGGCAATCTACCGTCTTCAACCATATCCCGTAGGTGATTCTTTAAGGTCCAACACGCGAGATGTTGGGTGTCCATTCCCTTGGTGGTATTTGCGGTAAGCATTAGGATCCCACCTCTTGGATCTATTCTCGGGAGCGGGGATCCGGAGTAGGGCCAATAGGTCGAAGTGCCCCCTTTGCATGAAGTCTAGTGAAGGCTTCTTCTAAGGACATGCCTAAAGGTGCGAATGTTCTTTGAGGCTTTTGATAGCCTCTCTTTTCAGCAGCTATGGCATTAACCTCATTGCTTTTGGAGCTAGAAGGGCCATTGTTACTCTTCTTGAAAGAGTTATTGTTATTGTTGGATCCCTTGTTCTTGTTGGCCTGTATTTCTTCTTCAATCAGTAGGCCTACCTTATAGAGCTTCGTGAAAGACTCTATAGGTTGGAACTTGATATGATCCCCATACTTCGGCTGCAGGTTACGGATCACCAGTCGAACTTGATCCTCCTGGGATGGCCTGTTAATCATTTGTGCTACTTTATCCCTCCACCTGTTAAGGAAGGTGACGAAGTCTTCGTTGGAGTTTTGTTTGGTGAACTCCAACTCACGAAGGCCAATGGGAAGCTGAGTGTTGTAGATGTATTGTTTGTGGAACTCTTCTCTGATATAGTCCCAGTCATTTAGCTTGGCCTTATTCAGATGTCCCGAACCACTTGGATGGATGTGCATCCAAGGTTAAAGGAAAGACATAAGCAAACAGGTCCTTGCTCATGCCCTTGAGAGCCATCGAGATGGAAAATGCTCTCAAGTGGTCATCTGGGTCTTCGATTCTCGAGCGCAGGAATTGACTGGATCAATTGCTCGAGTTTTTCAAACCTTAGTTCTGTGTTGGTTTTGATTGGTGGTGGAGTGCCGTCTTGCTCGTCTTCCTCAGTGAGCTTCTCCCTTAGTGCCTTGATCTCTGTGTCTTATTCCTCAAGACGAGAGTTTATCAGTGTGAGTTGAGCCATAATGGCACTAAGTTGTTCATTAGTATCCCCCATTTCGGATGATGATTCAGAAGAGTCGGAGGATTCGTCTGAAGAGGTGAGGATGCGCTTGACGAGTCTAGGAGTAGGTTGACCTTGTTGCCTCTCTGTTGGACGTTCCCAAGTGATAATCTCACGACCTGTCCTGAACAGAAATCGAATGGACCTCGTAAATTTTAAGAAATGACGCTTTCGAAATGAGAAACGGAGATGAGAAATGGAGATGAGAAATGGGAAATGGAAGTGGAAATGGAAATGAAAATGGGAAATGAAAGTGGAAAGAGACTTTGAAATGGAAATGGAAATGGAAATGGTTATGGGTTTTGGACTAGTATAGACTTGACCATGATGGAGACATGGGCCTAACTATATGCAAATGCGGAACGATGGGCTCGGGCCTGGGCGTGCGCAGCGGGGACTCTACGATTGGGTTCGAGATGAGCAAGCAAGCTAGACTTTAAGGAAGACTGGACAATAAGGGAGACTAGACTCTTAACTTAAGGCAAGCAGGCTAGGCACCTAGACTTTGAACTTACGGGTGAGCAAGCAAGCTAGACAACTAGACTTCGGAACTTACGTTAGACTAAGCGGGCTAGACTCAAAAATTGCCTATGGATTTATGGGATGCTAGACTTTGCACTTACGGGTGGGCAAGCAGGCTAGACACAAAGGAAGGCTGGACAAAAACAGAGACTAAACTCTTAACTTAAGGCAAGCAGGCTAGGCAACTAGACTTTGAACTTACGGGTGAGCAAGCAGGCTAGACAACTAGACTTCGAAACTTACATTAAACTAAGCAGGCTAGACTCAAAAATTGCCTAAGGACTTAAGGAATGCTAGACCTTGAACTTATGGGTGAGCAAGCGGGCTAGACACAAAAATTGCCTATGGACTTAGGGAATGCTAGACCTTGAACTTACGGGTGAGCAAGCAGGCTAGACACAACAATTGTCTATAGACTTAAGGAATGCTAAACCTTGAACTTACGAGGGAGCAAGCAGGCTAGACAACTAGAGGAATTTGGGCTATTGGACTTGACTAGGGCTTACATGGAGATGCAAACTAGACCAAGGTTATGAATTGGGCCTAAATGGACCTAAGATTTGGATTGGACTAGACTTAGACTTAGATTGGAATTGATAGGGATTAGACTTGGATTGGGCTTGACATAGACTAGGGTTCACATAGAGATGCAAATGGGCCTAGGTTTTGACAGGAGCTAGACTTATATAGGCCTAAGACGGACTCTAATGCTAGCGGGCCTAATATGAATGCATGGACTCGAATTAGATGGACCCTATATGAATGCAAAATGGACTCTAATGCATATGGGCCTAGAATGAATGCAAGTGAATTGGGTCGATTGGATTGAATTGGATTGGATTGAATGAAGGTGTTTGGAATGGGCTTAGAATTTTTGAAATTCGTTTTTGAAAGGAACCCCTTGTTTTATCTTTTGTTAGGAAAAGATGATGGATTGATTTGAAAAATATTTTTTTTATTGAAATATCGTGGTATGATGATGATTATTAAATTCTTTTTGAAAAAGAGTATAGTAGAAGGAGGTGTACGATTGATTTTGAAAAATATAAGTTTTTGAAATTGATGAATATGGTAAGGTAGGATTGACAGGGATAGCAGGGATGAAATGGGAAGAGGTAGACATGCATGACAACTCTAGCTCTACAATGACCCTTTAGATGCATTTTTTTTTAGACGGACTTGACCTTGCATGAAAAGACTGAATTTTTAGAACGTTTGATTAGGTGAGACCTCTAATTAGACCAAACTACGCGAATGCAGACAGACAGACGCACATAGGACTGAACGTAGGATCGGCAATTACGACGGCTAAATTGACGAAAAGCGTGCGATGCACAGACTGCGTGCCGCGCAGCATTGCTGCGCGCGCGCGCACCTGTTGTGCGTCTGGCGCGGGAATGGTGTGCCAAGCGCAACTTAATGCGCTTGGCGCACTACTCCCCGACACGTTTTTCGGGGATTTAGGCGACAAATTGGCCGATTGATGAATTTTTCTTGTTTTTAGACGCGGTTTTAGGAACGACGCATAATAATGACAATTTGACAGAATAATAGCAGGCAAGAATTGCAATCACAGGCAAATGTCATATAACATGGATGCAAAAGTTCTCAACCTAAAGTCCAGTTCTACATTCAACTATTGGTCAGGTTTAGGTTCAGTCTGAAAAGGGTCCATGACTAAGAGATTGATCCCACGCTTCGTACCCCTGCTTAAAGGGGTGGCCACGTGTAAAACGCACTCCAGTCTCAAGTCAGGAACAAGAGAACAATGCCATGGTTGGGTAGGTTTGCTTATGACTAAGATCCAACACTATCGCTCAGGAAGCTTTTTGGAAGGACAAAGCGCAAACTCCCCGGGGGTGACCTCACACATAGAACATGTGCTAATGAGGCAATGTAGATTGTCCTTATGGTGGCTGAACAATAGCCATGCATATGCAAAACTGTATATTATTCAAAGGCATAAAAATAATAATGAATCGTATTTTTCAAGTTTCACCCACTCATTAAAAAAAAAAAAAATTTTAAAATCATCCCCAGTGGAGTCGCCAAATTGTAGGCGTGTTTTTATTTCGCCTACGCGATGTGAGCGCGTATTAGATTTGACTACCCCACTGTTAAGGTTTTATTGAATATTGTTTTGTATTGAAAGAAGTCGCCAACAATTCTTTTTAGGAAGAATCATAAACCTAATTGGATTTAGGAAAATCATAGGGACAAATTATCCAATGTAGATTTCCCCGTCATGACTCCATAAGTGGCCAAAATGAACCAAAGATTGAGTTCGGGGGTGAGGGTACGAATATAGTCATAATGAACCACATTCGCCCAAAGTTGGCCTCAACTAAATATCGATTCATTGCAGAATTTATGCCAAAGAATAATCAAATAATGTTTTAAACACCCTAAAAATATTTAGTCTAAAGTGGTTCAGGAAACACATAAAAAGACTAATTTTTAGTGACAAGTTATTATGCAATCAATTTACAGGGAACCTAGCAGGTTGTCCAAATTAATCTGATTAATGTTAGAACAATTTTTTAGGTCTTGATTAACAATAAATAACATGTGGGTGATAAAAGCATTGAAACAGGACAATCATATAATATGCATATAATGATCAGGCAAGTATAATAGTAATGAAAAATAAATAAAAAGAAAGAGAAAAGAGGTTAGAATATACAGTATAGGGATTTTATACCAAAGATCTACATCATGAAATAAATGATTAGTAACTTCAATATAAAAATAATTGATTCAAGGATCCTCAGGTATTATACCTATGCGGCTTAGATTGAGGAGCGCAACGATCTTTAGGCGGAGCAATCGTGGAACCAAGAACGCAGTGTTTGAAGTATTTGAGTGTTTTCGAAGTATTTCAAAATAGTCGAAATAATTTATGTGCGTGAAATCATAATATGAAAAATCGTCCGTAATTCGGGAAAATACGGGTATTTATAGGAAAAAGCAGACTTGCGCTTCACGCAAGCCTTGCGCTAGGCGCAAGCCTACGTGGCAGGCGCAATGCCACGCGTCAGGTGCACATTGGTGTGCCTGACGCAGCCAGCTCAATCAAGTTTAGGCACGTGTAAACGCGTTTTTGAAAAGATAGAAAAGAAAGTTGCGTCTCACACAGGACTTGCGTCTGACGCAGGACTCTGTGTGAGTCACAAAATCTACGTGTCAGGCGCTCATTGGCTCGCCTGACGCGTTCTGGCCTATGTGCAGGACGCATGTGGCGCGCTGAGCGTAGCCCCCGCGTCCGGCGCATATTCGGGAATATTCGAGCATATTCCTTTGCGCGTCTTTCGAAGATACTTTTCTATCCCTGAAATTCCGGAGATGGAATTTTACGGATCAAAAATCTGATTTTTGATTGAAGATAATGAAAATGATTATGAAAAACATTTATTAAGATAATTAATATTTGATTGGGCTTTTAAAATGAATTTAAAACATTTTATGGGCTTGAAATACAATTAATTATCATGAACAATTAATTAGGCTTTAGAATATCATTTCGAAACCATTTTAGAATGGTTCTTTAGATTGCTCCTCCGTTGGGTCGCGCCAACTAATGTCGCGGTATGTTTCATCATCGGATCCTTAAATGGGGAGACACGATTATGTGTCTATAGTATGTTAATTTTTTTTTTTGCTAATTAAGTAATATATTGATTCCAAACAACCATTACAACCAAACAACTAACCCAAAGGGAGGTAAACCAACTAGGTTGGACCTCCTCACCTTAAGGTCAGTCCAAACTAAACACCTATTACAATACACCAAACCAGATTAAGAAACAAACACCATTCAAGAACAAAAACACCTACTCAAAGACTTATAAACCAAAGATAATCCTTCCTGCTAATCTTAGTAGGCATCACGGTACCTATTCTCATTTTGCACAACCTCTGAATCTGTTTCATTACATACTGAGGACTAGGAATACATTGATTCCAATAGCTCGAGTTTCTACTCTGCCAGATATAGTAGATGACAACAGCAAATCCAGCAAACAGTACTTGTTTCTGAAACTTTGATCTTCTACTGCATTGTATCAACCTGATGATAGCTTGAATTGAACCCGCATTTGACTGCATTCATAACCAGGATTTCAAGAATTGCACACACAACTCACTATATTTACACTGGAAAAATAAACGAGCATGAGATTCCATTGCATCAGAGCAAATAAGGCATTGATTAGTATTACTTATTCCATATCTTGCTAACTTTTCAGTTGTCTGTAGCCTCCCTTGAACATATAGCCAGCTGATGAATCTATGTTTAGGAAGACTCATCCTATTCCACACCATCTTATCCCAGTGCACAGCCTCTTTTTCACCTTTAATTATGTCATATGTTGCTTGAATAGAGTATTCTTGAATACTTATAAATTCTGCTTCACTATAGTATAACTTCAATGTCTCTTTGACTTGACACAGCTTCCTCCAATACCAGCTAGCAGCAGCATTGGGTTTATACTCCCACCATTGTGCACCTTTAACATAGACAAAATTCACCCACTTAATCCATACATTGTCTTTCTTAGTTGCCACATCCCAAATATACTTTCCTAAGCAAGCAATATTCCAGGTAATGACGACCCTAAAACCAATACCTCCCCGCACCTTGCTCCAGCATAACTGATCCCAAGCTACAAGGCCAGCTTTTGAAGTAAATGCTTGACCACTCCACAAGAAAGCTCTGCAGATTTGAGTTACCTCTTTCAATAAGCTCCTAGGTAAGATGAAGACTCGGGTCCGAGTACCTATGTATGCTCATCGGGACCGAGTTGAGTTCTAGCCGCATATGAGAGATTCCTGGTGCTCCACACCCTAATTTTTGTTGTCATTTTCTCAATGAGCAACTCACATTGAGCCTTAGTGATTCTCTTGGAGCAAATGGGAACTCCAAGATATCTAAAAGGCATGCTACACTTCATAAATCCAGAAGCTGTTGCTACCCTATGTATCTCTTCCTCAGCCATGCCACATGTATAAAAAGCAGATTTATTTGCATTTGCCTTCAGCCCTGAAGTATCAGAGAATAGCTTAAAAGCTCTTAATAAAAGATAAATGGAAGAAAACGACCCTTTACTACACATGATGAGATCATCTGCAAAGCACATGTCACTAGTAGAAAAAAGCTCAAATGCTCCGGTTGAAACCCCCCCTAAATGCTCCGTATTTGCCCGTAGCAGACGTCATACGAGCATTTGAGCATTTTACAAATGCTCCGGTTCTCAACCGGAGCATTTATTTTCTCAAATGCTTCGGTTGTGCAAAAAAAACGGAGCATTTGAGCTATTTTACATGGGTAAAATACCACAAATGCTTCGGTTTTTAAGGAAAACCGGAGCATTTGTACGCACAAATGCTTCGGTTTTCCTAAACAACCGGAGCATTTGTGTGTTTCATATAATAAAAAAAAAGCCCAGGCCCCAGCTACTGCCAGCTTGAGTGCTAGGTAGCATGCCTACATTATTACACTAGGGCTGCTGCAGTTTTTCATATCAGCAACACTAAATCCAACATATACCAAACACTTTATGTGCCCATCCCTTCAACGACAACACGCCCCGTGCTCCTCTCATTTATCCAATACAATATACAAAAAACACACGCAATTCGTACATCCAACACATTCAAAATATTAATATTCATTACTAGCAAGAACAATAGGAACAGTAGTTAATTACTAGCAAATACAAGCAACACTTGCAGGATAGTTAGCACAAAGAAAGAGGAAGTCATAGTACTAAATTCAATACAAACTCCATGGCTTTATAGTTTAGAGTTTTAGACAGCAAAAATTACTATAGTATAGATTCATATTAGTGTAGATTAAAATTTAACACAGGAGACATAATATAAAGGAACAACACACAGATATAAAGACATTAGGCCCGCAAAGAAGGTTGAGTCACTATGATTCTTCTATTCTATACTCCTGAAAGTGCAAAAAATAAGGAAGTTCATTGCTTGAAGAATGAGTTACGATCAAGAGAAGATAGAACATAAATGAATAAAGGTACCACTATATGCAGCAATTAAGCCGTAGCAGCAGTAGGTATTGGTAGATTAGAGAAGCCCCCACAAATTATACATCAACATTCACAAGTTCAGCAGATTAATAAAGAAGTTAAACAATCAACAAACTAAATTGTAATGGTTACACTACTCACTACTCCCTACTCAAACATCGACATAACAAATGCCAAGAAAATGTAAATTATAGGAGCCAACAGTAATTGGAGTTCATGTTCATCCATATATCATTAAAACCCAAAAAATCAAGAGAGCACCTGATAAAACAAGAAGCAAGAAAGCACCCCAAATCATTAAAGTCCATTGATCCCTTCATTGTAGATGACAACAAACATAAAAATAAATAAAAGAAATTGCTAACCATGAGTGACTAGTACAATAAAAACATCAACACTGCCACTTATGGAAGCCAAATGAATAAGAGTCCGACCGTGATTGTCCTTGTCATTGATCGAACTGTTATCAAAATCATTCTCACCACCTAACATATTGATGACAATGAAAATGACCCAAATTAAATAAATGCAATTAAGAACATTAGAAACTTAAGAATGATTATTAAAGAACAAAACAACAAGAAGAATCTTAACAATGGTGATTAAGAGAGAGAGTACAGTACCTCAGAGTGACCGTTGGTAACGGCCACGTGGAGGAGAGAGAGACCAGTCTCGTCTCGGTGTTGGGTAGCCTTGATACGTTCTAGTCAAAAAGTGTAGTATCACCCACAATTGCAGATTTCTTAAGCTCATCAAACTCGTCTTCACTCAAACTTGCTGCTGCATCCATTATTAATTGTTGCTTCATTACTACTATTAGAAAACTAGTATTTAGTTTTTGTACCTATTTGCTTTTGGATTGTCTTTGGCATCACCGTATCCTCTAGTTGTACGAATATTGTGATTTTTCACAGTTCAGTAAAAAACTTAACTCAGTTACCAAAAAGGATAGAAAAATTCTCCCCGTTTAAGGCATTTCCACAAATGTATGAAGTAAATTGAAAATTGTTCCTCAGCTAGCAGTGGAAATAACTTTATAAGGGCAGCCTGCATTCATGAAATAAATAAATTTATCGTTAGATGTTCATGGTTAAGTATTCTTCCCTACTAAGGGCACAAACATCCCAAATATACATCTTCATCCATTAATTAGATACAATCTACTATCATGTCAAGAGCAATGCTCCCTGTAGTAATAATTTGAGGAACTAACCAAGATCACCCTCTCAGGACCCCTTCCAAGAACATAGGTTTAAGTGTTTAAAAGGGTCAGATGTTAATAAACTATTACCCCTTTCCCAGTAAGATACTGTTTCCAAATTCAATATGCAACCTATATTGCAATTGATATGGCAGTCATTAATGCATCATTCACATAAGCAGTACTTAAGAGTTAAGATATGCCCAATCAACTGCATACATTTACTTTCTATATTGCAGTCTTCCTTACCTGAGATTTATTAGGATCAGGATGTTCAGGAAGACCAAAATATGTTCATCTTCATCCACGTTGAACAGATATAGCTACTTTTCTGGTAAATGTATATTATGACTAACATAGTTATCAATGTACAAGAAGCCATACCAACCATTCTTTCCCATAGGCAATAGAATATAGAACTGCCTCAATAATATGTTCTCTTACCCTATTGCATATTGACTTTTCCTTCAATTCCTGTAATTTCCCCCCAACCAACGCACCCCAACTTACGCTCCTATTCCAGCAACAAAAACAAGGACAGTTTGAGATGTCGAAGTGATATGCAAGCTAAAAGCATGAACTAACATTTACCTGTCTAAAAAAGACAGGAGCACTTAGTCATGAACAAGAAAAATCAATGCCCAAGGAACAACTATCAAAACAGCCAAAAATTTAGCCTGCAAGACAGAAAACGCAGTTTATAAGACTAAAGCCATGCACTTTTCTAGCAACTGTTACGAGGTATTGGTAGCTGTATATAGCAGCAAGAAAAAAAACTATAAGTTAGACTATCCTAACAAAATACACAATCACATAACCCAATTCAGTATAGCAAATCAAGAGAAACCACAACACCAAAAGAGGCACAAATGTAATACCAAGTTCCGCCAAGCAAATTGAAAAACGCGGTCTTCGTATAACAAATCATCATCCTCCTTTCCAAGAATCAAATTCTCAAGTACCAAGTTCCAAGTTACATAAAAGAAAAAGAGGAAATCAACCTCCAATAAGAACATCAGCATTTAATTTTTTTTTAAAAAAATACTTAGTGTATACCCAGACAACTGCCAGTACCAAGTTCAATTACTCAGCTACATCAGACATGCCAAAACAAGGTGAACAGGAGAAATGACATGCACCTGAAGCAAGTAATGGTTGTGGCAATATGAAAGAATAGAAAAGGCAGAAAATTCCATCACCATATCTGCTGAACAAGACCAGAGGGAAACACACATGGGAACCTACATAACTTTAGTATTAGCTCCTGCTTGAAACATGACAAGATGGCTCATATGATAGAAGTTTTAACAATCACCCTTTTGGAACACATTAGAGATACATGATATAATTCATTCTCTTGAGTTCCTACTCATTCATGCCCATTCCCACTATCCTTTCTTGCTTGTACCCTTTTGAAAAATGACTAACCTAGAGAAAGATTTGAATGCATAAAGGTACATTTGTGTAAATTAATCCTTATCTGAATCAACAAGATAACTTGATTTGAATGACTTACCCAAGTGTTACACATGTCCAAAATGCTGACTCCTGGAGAGTTGGTGGGAGGGAAAACCTCCGAGTAATATTTCGTAAGTGCAACAATATCATAATCATCAATGTCAGAAAAAATACTGTATCATTTGACCTACAAAATACATCCTAATGTAATCCGATGAGGACGCAAAGGAGAATAATTCTAGCAAATTATATACACTAACACTAAATCAATAATATAGCAAAGGACAATAATCCTAGCATATTATACTCATACGATAATTATAGTTCACCTTTTCCCAGGTATATGGTGTTAAACTACCGTAGCAAACACTAGCACTACTAAATCACTAATAATATGACTATATTATACCAGATGCAGGAGATAGCAAAGGCATACACATCTTCATAACCTCAACTTCAGCAAATTAGGACAATATAGAAAACAAAGCATAGCTAACATGAGTCATAGAAAACTATACATCTCTTGTCTTTCTGTATGACAGTATACATGATGCACATTGAACTATCGGGGCCCATCGAAACAGACAAGGGAAATTTTTGAAACATACCAAAACTATTAGGGAAAAAACAGAACTACAAGTCTACTTTTTCATGCAACCCAAACAACTATCATATATATATATATGTCATCAGCCTCTCCTACATGGTTGTAAAGAAAATGGATTCAGACCATCTGCTTGGCCACTTGCACCGCCAACGGTTGACGACCAAGCAGGAAGGATGTCATTTGTTGCAGCCCATCACGCTATCAATAGATCTTGCAGCTGTCTTTGGTTTCAACTTATCAAATGGGTTAAGCACCTACAGGAGAAGTGTAAATCAAGTTAAAGTTTACTCCTCTATCTGATATGAGCACACACCATATTAAAATAAGGATGTCAAACAGACACATATACTAATCCATCATAAAAAAGATTGGGAAATTCTCAGTGGTAAGCCTCTTTTTTTTCCTTTTCTCATTGGTAAGCCTTTTTTTAAAAAATTGTACACCATGACCCTCAGTTTAATTATTTTACTAACCATGACCTTAATTGTGGGTTTAAGTGTTAATGCCTGGTAAGTTTACTTTCCTAAGGTTAAATCAGTTTGTTGTTGGTTAAACTTGAGTTAAGCTATTTTCCCCCCTAAACCCATCTGATTTCCCTCCAAAATTATAATAACCCATAAGGCCACGATACGAAATGCACATGTTGTAAACTGCATATTTATGAAACTAAACTCACATAATAAGATCACACAATCTAACTAGTATTTACTATGGCAGAACATGGCTTATATTTAAGTTCTAACGTTACACATAAGTCAATCCTCCACCTTGAAGTTCTCCTTTACTTCAAAGCAGCTTTGAAATTCATCAATAACAAACTTGTTTTGTGAAAAAGTTCAACATCTGATTCACTTATCCTCTTCAAGGCAAAACTTAAAAAGTATGAAATTGCACATGTTGTCTACTGCATATGTTTTTAAAACTGAACTCACATATTATATCATGGATGTAAAACTGTGAATTGTGAGGCCTTTGAATTATCAGGCCAACTCAAACTTGCAACTACATCACACCAAAAATATTTTCCAATTAGTTAATTCTTTGACATGCCAATGAAGATACTTTGTTTAGTGACGAAAAGTGTCACTCTGCTTTTTTCAGTATAACCTCAAATAAAGCAATTCTTCCAAATAATGAATGAAATTCATGATTCAATCAATTGAATAAATAAAGGACATACATTTCGTGTTGATCAAAGAAGAAAGCTTCAATTCAATACGAATTCGATGCTACGCAATAACACAATTCGCAATTCCACCAGGGTGTGATAAGAGAAAGCTTCAGATATGAATTCTTCAACATAAAATAATGAGAGAAATCCACATGGATGCAAAAAGATTTGAGAGATTATAGAGAATTTGAGATATTATAGAGAATTTGAGAGATTTTAGAGAATTTGAAAGAATATCACAGAGAGATTTGAGAGTAGGAAGGAAAGGAATATGAGGAGTTCTAATTTGCGAATAACAGACAAAAAAATCAATAGAGGAGGGTGAGGGAGAGGGCAGATCAGTAATTGCAGCTACATAACCATGGTTAACCTAATAAATTAGACTAAATGGAAAATCAGCATTAAAAACCACAATTAAGGTCATGGTTAGTAAAATAATTAAACTGAGGGTCATGGTGTACAATGTTTAAAAAAAAGGCTTACCAATGAGAAAATAAAAAAAGAGAGGCTTACCACTGAGAATTTCCCAAAAAGATTCCTCTAAGATTCAGTTGTCATGTTTTTTAGCACAAAGTATAGATATTTTTTTGTAGTTGGAGGTGGTACATAAAGCAGAGCACAAAGAAAGGGTTTTTTTTCTTGAACACAAGACAATATGCTTTTTCAGCTAACCAATCAATCTAAAATTATCACCTCAATACAATTCAAAGCTTGGTGAAGTACTCTAGCATAGAGCTAAGTAACTGATTCATATATTTTTTAGTGAATAAGGCAGTAATATACAATAAAGATGAAGTGATGAACCATGCAATCTCATGGAATGAAAGACTCATCAATTTAAGATGAGTTTAGAAGTAGATCTCACATAGTTCACCAGCAGTAGGACAATTGGATCTTCAATATTATCAAAGTCACAAATTGAAACCCACAACAAGAAAATCATCTAGATCAGTCCTGAGATAGAGAACAGTAAACATAAACATTCTCTTTATCATGGGTGACATTACATGCAACACATATCTTCAATAACAGCACAACGACGCAACCTACCTTTGAGTTCACACCGTCCTTACTTAAACAATTTCCTTGTCACCAGAACAACCAAACAGGCCTAAAATCAATCAAACTACTATCCTGCTTGTTGATACGAATCGCTGGAATCAACGAATCCCTGATTCCATACTCCTTCATCACCCATAAATCAGCATGACCGTAAAAATTATAATTAACACACCACAAACAACCACCAAAGGAAGATTATCTCGATAAAACATTCTGGCACAGTAAAAAATTTAAGCCTTAACAAATAACAAGAACTTGTGAACCACTAATTTGATCTAACACAAGTCACACTCGTCATAATTTATTATATTTCATCAAAGGAAAAGAGGAAGTTAAAGAGATGGGGAGAGAGAGAGTCATAAACTCAAATTTACACAATTCCTACAATTATCAATTAAGCCTCACAAGCTGCAATATGTGGCATACTTAAATGACATTATCTTCAATTCAGAGTCACCAAAAAGAAAAATACACACTTAAAAAGTTAAACAATTACTAGAACTCAAAATTACAAAGAAACTAAAACCCCAAATTTGTCAAACACGGAAAAATAAGAGTGGTGAGTAACAGTACTAGGTGAAAACGAAGGGTGCCGATCATAATTATTAAGCAATTGGAGTCGTGGGTGGAGCCTGAAGTTGTCTGTGACCTTTAGGGTTGTGTGGGTAAGTCATAGTTAGTGAAACCCGTACCTAGTCTCTATCTAACTTCAAAAAAATCACAAACTCACCATTTTTAGCCTTCAAATCATCCTTAAAATCACCAGCCATGGCGAAATTCTTCTACTAAGATTGAAAAATTACCAGAAAAAAAGTTGAAGCTAAGTCGAAAAGTTAAACCTAAGACAGAATTTGAACCAAGTGAATTTACCTGGGTGGTAGTGATGGTGGCGGTGGTGACACAGTGGCAGGAGGTAGTGGTTCACTTTAGATCTCCTGTTGCTATTGCTTCACCACCATCGTCGCCGCCTCCTGCCGCTGCTGACTCGCACTTTGTTTCAAGGTCAGTTCTTAATCTAATTTCTCAAAATAATAAAGACGAAATTAGGGTTTCCAAGCATAAAGATTAAGTGATAAAGTTACTAAGAATCAACCAAATTAACAAATGCAAGTCCTAATCCCTAATTTCACGAACTCCAAAACAAACAGAAACCCTAACTTCAAAGGTCTTGGTGTTAAAACAATCTAATCAAAAATGTCATCAGGCAATCTATTACTGAAATGACGAATTGAGGTGAGAGAGAAAGTTTTTTAATCAAAGAAAATCCTAAAAGATAAAATCAAAGAAAACCCTAAAAAATCCCCAAATCTAGGAAACCAAAAAAAGAACCTAAAATACAGCAATAAAGTTCAAACGAAATTATCTGAAAATGCATTCGAAGGAGCGGATCGAGAGTGAAGAGGGAAGAGAGAGAGACAGAGAAGCAGTTTGATAAAGATGGAAGAAGAAAGAAAGCACAAAGGGAAAACAATAGAGAGGGAAGGGACTGATGAGGAGAGAGAAAAAAAATTTAGTATACGCTGCAAGTTTTAATTTCATAATAAATGAGAGAGGAAGGTCCAAGACTCCAAGTGCTCGGGTTGACTAACCGGAGCATTTAGTCACAAATGCTCGGGTTGATTAGTCAACCGGAGCATTTGACATCAAATGCTCCGGCTAACTAATCAACCCGAGCATTTGTGAATATTTTTTATTAAAATTTTCACAAATGCTCGGGTTAATTAGTCAACCGGAGCATTTGATAAGTAGCAAAAGCAGTTTTTTCCACTAGTGTGTGAGTCATCTTCAATTCTTTGCATCTTGGATGGAAATTAAACTGATCCAAGGAACTCAGCTTAGAGAGTACTCTAGATAAGTATTCCATACACACTACAAACAACAAAGATGAGATGGGATCACCTTGTCTCAGTCCTCTCTCAGTTTTAAAATACCCTTCCATACTCCCATTCAGCATCAATGAAAACATAGGTGTGGTGACACAATCCATTACCAATGAAATGAATCTTGGAGGGAAACCCAAATGAATGAGCATTTCATGTAGAAAAGCCCAATTGACTGTATCATAAGCCTTCTGCTAATCAATCTTCAGCATACAACTAGGCTGCACCTTTTTCCTCCCATAATGTTTCACCATATCCTGCACAACCATAATGTTATGTACAATGAACCTCCCATGTACAAAACCACGCTGATTTTCCAAGATAATATCAGGCAATACCTGTCTAAGCCTTCCACACAACACCTTAGTAACACATTTATACAATGTGTTACAACATGATATAGGCCTAAGCTCAGTAACATTCTTAGGACAGGCTGTTCTAGGAATCAATGTTATTATTGTGTTGTTTAATTCCTTGAGAATTTTACCACTATTCAAACTATCAAGTACAGCAGGCACAACTTCATATCCAACTATACTCCAACTATCCTTATAAAAGTGAGAACCAAAACCATCTGGACCAGGAGCCTTGCAGCCTGGAACAACAGAGAAAAGAGCTTGTTTCACCTCCACACTAGTATAAGGAGCTTCCAAGATGACTTTATGAGCTTCAGTAAGAACTGGTCCTTCCTGAATGATCTCTAGTATCACCTGAGTCCTCTGAGCAATATTACTACCCAGCAGCTTCTTATAATACTCCAAGAAAGCACCAGTAACACTTTCAGCAGTATCATGCTAATGTCCCTCCTCATCATAAATGTTATATACCTGATTATGAAGTTTTCTCGCTTTTATGCTTTGATGCAGCAATCTAGTATTCTCATCACCATTTTTAAGCCAATCTAATTTTGCTTTTTGACTTAAAAATTCCACATAGATCTTGTGTTTATTCTTGTATTCTTGCACAACCTATAATTCTGCTGTTTTCAAACTATATTATCCCCTGGATTCTGATGCATTTGTTGCTGGATTTCAACCATTCTCTGATGTGCTTGAACCTCTGCAACTTGTAAATCACTAAACCCATTCTTATTCAGTTCCTTCAAAGCATCCTTAACCCTTTTCAGCTTTCTCAACACAGCAAACATCCTAGTGCCTTGAACTGGGGCACTCCAAGCCTCTCTTACTATATCATGGAATTGAGGAGAACTCTTCCACATGGTATAGTACTTAAAAGGCCTTTTTCATTTCCTATCACAAGGGTATACAGTAATAAGTGCAGGGGAGTGATCAAACTCCCCCTCACTCTGAAAACACACTTCAGCAGATTCATAACAAACCATCCAAGTTTGATTGGCAAGAACTCTATCAAACCTGGAAAATACTCTTGCATCTCCCTGTTGCTTGTTGTTCCAGGCGAAGAAATTCCCTGAACATTAAATATCTTCCATTTCATAGTCTATCATGCAAGCTCTAAAATCCACCAATTTAGCCTCCCTAACCATTGGTCCTATTCTCTCATCAGTCTTAAACACACAATTATAGTCTCCACACATCATCCAAGCCTCATGTGTCTGCACACTTCTCATGTCATCCCACAATTCTACCCTTTTACTTCTTTCATTAAAAACATAAACAAATGTGCAGAAAAATCCAGCTAATCCACTTTTAGGTTGTATATAACAATGCAACATCTGACTAGAACCTTTGATTATATTCACAGAGAAACTACCAGGTTTCCAAGCTAAGATTACCCTACCTCCATCATGATAACAAGCATTGGATGTGAAGCACCATCCACTGAAAATTCTTTGGTAATGACAGCCCAAATTGGAAGCCTTCACCTTTGTTTCCAAGAGGCTAACCATGCCAACAGAAAATCTTTGGATCTAATTCCTCACATCATTCTGTTTTTTGACATAATTAACCCCTCGGACATTCCAGCAGAGTATTCTATCCATGTTGGAGAGGAGGGTCCCCCCCTCCCCACTTCATTTACAGCCCCAGAGACATTCATATCTCTCACAATTACATCAGAATTCTCACCAAATCTTCAGCTAGAAATTGAAAAGCATTTCCAGTTAGTGTAGGATTTACCTGAGATACTCTAACCTTAATTAGTTTGAGAGCTCTCTGAAATCCATCAGGATCCAATCCACATGTGCTGATTGATTAGGCATTTGTTGCTCTGCAACCACCTCCTTACTTGGCTGTACTTGTGGCTGCTGCTTCTGAACCCAGACCTTCTTAGTCTTCTTCACTCTACAGTCCTGTGTTTTATGCCCAATGCAATGACAAACATCTAATTTAGATGGCCTCCATTCATACTGAATATGAACTATAGTTTTTTCAGCATACTCATTAGTGAAAGAAATAGACTCAGGGAGGTCCTGATCTATGTTCACTTCCACTAAAATTCTGGCATATTGTAGTTTATCTCTATTGATTGTAGCTTCATCTCGTTTGATCGGATCTCCCAACTGAGATACAATCTTATGTAAGGACTTTTCACCCCCAATATTTGATGTTTAGCTTCAATTGCACCCATATTATTGGTAAGGTTTTGATCTCCTCCTTTTCAAAATCCATATCTGCACTCCATTGCTTCAATATTATCAATGGTTTCTTGTCAAAGAAAAAATGACCATCTAGTACATGATCTCGTGAATCCATTGCATTGAATCTCACAAGGTAAATCCCCTTCTTAATCAGTGCAACTTTATCCACATTATATTTCTTCCAGATTCTACGAATGAAACCCTACATCAACTGAATTGGAGGATTTGCCCTTAATACATAGCATATTAAGGATGATGAGTTCCAATAGTCAATTTCTTCCTGGATATCCTCTAAATCAATTTTAACACCTTCACCATCCTTAATTGATCTATTATCTCCATCATCAACAATATTCGCAGTTCCAATTTTATCTCCTGTTTTCTCAATTGCATTTTCATCAACATGAAGAACTGGAATTGGAGACATACCTTGCTTCTCAATCAATGGTGATTTATGCGATTCAACAATGCGATGAATCGAGTCTAACCACTCATTAAACGTATGTCAAATCTCAGAATGAGCTTGCAATTGCCTTAACGAAGATTGTGGAGTATGCACTTCACCAATTCCTAATCCGAAATCTAACGCCTCAACACCCAGAATTTCATCCATTGATTTTGTGCGTAATGCTTGTGAATCCGAATTAGGACCTCTAGCTTTGTTTTTCTTACAATTCGAAGCTGAACCTTGAGCTTTTTCACTCGCCTTTCTTGCCGTGGCGACGGTGCACAGTAGCATGCACCGAGAGAAAACTTAGAGAGAAAGTTCCTCAAGGTTGGATTTTGCAGATAAACAGTATGTTATTCAAAAGCATAAAAATATAACGAATCGTATTTTTCAAGTTTCACAAACTCATTTAAAAAAAACCACAGTGAAGTTGCCAAATTGTAGGTGTGATTTTATTTCGCATACGCAGTGTGAGCGCGTATTTGACTACCCCATTGTTAAGGTTTTTTTTAAATACGTTTTGAAGTCGCCAACAAGTCTTTAAAGGAAGACTCATAAACCTAATTGGATATTTGGGAAACTGAAGGGACAAATTAGGGACTCATCCAATGTAGATTTCCCCATCATGACTCCATAGATGTTCAATGAACGAAAAATTGAGTTCGGGGGTGAGGGTACGAACACGGTCATGAACTACTTTCGCCCATTGCTAGCCTCTACTTAATACGATTCACACCAAGTTTTATGCAAAAGAATAACCACATAATGTTTTAAGCACCCTAAAAAAGATTAGTCTAGGTTGGTTCATGAAACACATAAAAGACTACTTTTTTAATGACCAGCTATTAAACAATCAAGATTACTGGGTTACTAGCAGGTTGTCCATGTTATCTAATTTAGTTAGAACATTTATTTAGCTCTTGATTAACAATAATATACAAGGTGATAAATATCGCAATCAGACGTAAAAATATTGTTCATGGATAAGAAATAAAAATATAAAAAGAAAATATTGCAGGGAATTAGTATAATATATAATACTTACAGTCGCAGGAATTTGTTAACAATCTATCTCATAAATAGAATGTAAGTAACTTCAAGAAAATAATAATTATAAATAAAGAAAGCAAAATAAAGTTTGTTGCCCATAGAAATTATACCACCATATGGGGTCGTTGATTTGTACGGATCTTGGAAAATTGAACGTGGGAACGAGCCTTAAAAATTATAATTGTTGTATAACGTTACGTTTGTTGCTGCTGCTTTGTTTGATTTGTATGAGTTGTGTTTATTTGTATTTGGTATTAGGCGTAGGAAAATAAGATGAATGGCGCTGATGATAACTCACCAATGCTAAGTATAGCCGCAGGTTGTGATTTGTGGCGTCAGGCGTGGAGTAGTATTGTTGGACGAGATAAATTAAAAGAAGTGGCGTGGAGTTTTAGGAATATGGATGATGGAATTGTATGGAGGTGTGAAGCAGGGTCGTCTTATGGATGATGGAATTGTATGGAGGTGTGAACTGTGAAGATTATTAGGAGGTGAGTTTTGATATTTAACCGTGGTAATTTGTGAGATGTAGTTGTATGGTTGTGCCGTGAGAGATGAGAGTTGGCCGTGTGTGTTTATGAGTGTGGTTTGCCCTGGGTTTCATTGCGAGTTGGCCCTGTGTATTGTTTGTGCCGTGTTATTATGAGAGAGGTTGGGGGTAATATATAGTGTAGGTAGTTGGGATGCAATAGGTGATCGAAACCTTCTAGGTTTCTAAAAGATTTTTATTAAAAAGATTTTAGAAAGAGTTAGATAAAAAATATTTGAAAACACTTCGGAGAAAGATTATTTTTATAAAAGATATTTTTATTAACAAAACTAATCAGTATAATTAATTATTTCTATTAATTAAATTGGGCTTATATGGGTTTTATAAAATGGGCTTTCATAAAAACTATTTTTAAAATGTTTTTCAAATATGGGCTTTTATAAAATTATTTTAAAATATTTTAGAATGTAGGTTTAGTAAAACTATTTATAAAAAGGTTTTTGGACATGGGTTAATATTAGAGTTAGAAAATGGGTTGGGCTTAAAACATTTTATTTTAAAGTCGTTCTTTATTCTTTCCTCGATCCGGACCAATTAGAGCGGGGTATTAGTCATCATAGGGTACTAAATGGAGAGACACGATGATGTGTCTACAGCAATAATATGGCAACCTCCAGCAAACCTTTGGTGATCATTGGAATCAACCACAGACCAACCAGCTCCAGCCATAAGAGTATTTTTATCCCAGGAACCATCAACCTGAATGATCATAGGGACTGTCTCTGAAGATTGTTTTCCAATATTGATCATCAAAAAACCAGGTGGAACGTCTTGCATTAACTCAGGAGGATGAAGGAAAATAAGATGTTTTTCCAGGAGCTCAGAATATCTCAAATGCTGCGCAGAAGCAACAGTTATAGATACACATATATGAATTAAAGAAGAACTATCTCCTCGAATTATAGTGTTATTTCGAGCAATCCAAATACCCCATCGATGAGCCATAAAGGATGAAACTTTGTGACTTTGATGACCCTCCTTACTGATAAACAATCGGATGTATGAGAAAATCCAATCTCTCATAGACATCGATTCCTCTAGGTTTGAATGAATAGCAAGAGAGCTATTCCTCCATATGATTTGGATTAAGGGACAAAGGTGAAACAAGTGCAAATCATCTTCATGATCATTTTGACAAAAAAAAAAAACAGGCATAAGAGGAAATTTTTGCCCCTTTTAGCTAAATTGATTCTAAGTGGCAGAATATTATAGCTAATTTTCAACAAGAAAAGTTTCCATTTGGGTTGGATATTAAGATGCCATATCAATTTAAACAAGGAATTGCTTCCATCTTGAGGTAAATCTTCAGAAAGGGAGAGAGAATTAAGGAAAGCATACCCACTTTTAGATGTAAAGGAGCCAGAATAATTAAAATCCCAAACCATGATATCCGAATTGTCAGTATCAGGGAGCTCAAGGCTAAGAATTGATTCTGAATGTCGAAAGCAGCACATTTGACGAACAAGAGGGATATTCCAATGTGGAAGAGGAGTAGAAGAAATAAAATTACTACACTAGTAGAATAAATGCTAATCATGGTAATCTGTGCTTGGCGAAGAGTAATACTTGAGTTTGGTTTAGGTGTGAGGTGATATAACCATGGCTGACCAAAATCCCTAATACTTCGTCCATTCCCAACTTTCCAGCTACAACCTTTAAGAAGCAAACCCTCTGCACGAGATAGACCACGAGTGCCCCAAAAAGTAGTTCTAGGAAAGTGGTAACTTTTGTCCGATATAAGAGGGGTGGGAATGATGGAATTATAAATCCTACTAAGTAAATTATGAGGCTTCGCATACAAAGACCAAGCCTTTTTCATTAAGAGCACTTTATTAACCATCGAAGCAGCACAAATACCTAGACCACCCATCCCTTTAGGCAAGTGAATAACGAAACTTTTAATACAATATTGAATATCCTTAGTAGCATTACCAGCCCACCAAAACCTCATAATCATAGCATCAATAATTGAAGATATAGAAACTAGAAGTTCATAACAAGAATTAACGTGGGAAATCATTGCAACTAAAATGGTGTTAATAAACACCAGTTTTGTAGCTTGCGATAGTTTAAGAGAATTCCAATGGGCAATCTTTGAAGAGATCTTATCCAATAGGAAGGAGAAATGATGCTTTTTTGAACCTTGAATATCAATAGGAGCACCTAAATGATGAGAAAACTAGGACACCTTCTGGTAACTAAAACAATCCACAATCTCTTGGGCGGAGCAAAATAGAGATATTTGGAGAAAACATAATAGAAGATTTCGCACAATTAACCACTTGTCCAGACATGTAACTGAATCTATGAATAATATGTCTAATTCTATATGGCTAGAGCTGTATCTATTGTTGATTGATATGATCCAGCCCTTCAGACAAGATTGAATAACACTAGTTACCTTCATATGATATCGCTTGCTTGCTTATCTTGTCTGTCACTTTGCTGTTAAATAAGAAGTATAGACAATCCCCCCTATTTTTCAATTGCTAACATTCTTTATTGTTGGGGATGTCTTGAACAGCATAGTTGGGAGTCCATAATATGTAGCACCTGAAGTATTACGCAAGCGATATGGTCTAGAGGTCGATGTTTACATTGCTGGAGTGATCCTTTATATTCTTCTAAGTGGAGTGCCTCCATTTTGGGCAGGTAAGAGATTATATGCTATATTAATATCAATATATTCTCTTTGTCTACCTTGATTAATTACTTGAATGTTACTGAAGAAGCTATTGCTCACCAATTTTGTCCTCTATTATGTAGAAACTGAGGAAGAAGTATTTGAAGAAGTTCTGCATGGTGATCTCAATTTTGATTCTGATCCATGGCCTAATATCTCGGAAGGTGTAAAAGACTTGGTTTGAAGAATTTATGGAATCTTAACTTTTGTGCATGTAATAGAAATATGGGTTCGTCGAAGCTTTTATGGATTGTTGGAATGGCAATCATCTTTCATCAGCTTATTACTGGGAGTTCTTGTTGGGGTAACGTGGGCACTATGCTATTTGCAAAACAACAAAATTGTGTGAGCTATATCTAATTTGGTGATTATATATAAATAGATGCTGATAAATTGCATAAGTGATTGCGTATAAATTATTTTCTGTAATAAATGTTTAGCCATTTGCGTCGGTTGCTCCCCTTGAACAGACGCAAATGTCATTTTTTAAATATGTGAAAAGTAGTCAGTTGCTTCGGTTCTAACTTAGAACTGAAGCAAATGTCTGTATTTTTTAGAGTTATTTGCTTCGGAGGAGAACCGACGCAAATGACTCTTCAAAACCCATTAAAGGAAAGCCATTTGCGTCGGTTTCTACTCTATGTCCGACGCAAATGAATTAAATAAGCGTTGGTTTATTAACTAACGCAAATGGTTTTAGGGTAATTTGCGTCGAAAGTTGTTGCGTCATACCTCGAACCTACGTAAATAGGGGCCTACCAACCAACACAAATCACCATTTTTCTACTAGTGCTTCTTCTTATTCTTCTCACAAAAACTCCCTCAAAACCCTAAGTTTAAAACACCATTGATCAAATTCTAATGCTTCAATGGTTATTTTTTCGATAAATGCTAATTTATAGTTAAATAGGTCGTAACCCTTTCTAATGATACATAATTTTGATTTTGATTTTAGTTAATTCGATTTTAAAGTTGCTGAAACGAAGTGTGCTTTTCGGATGAAAACAATGTTTTGAGATTTCAAGCAGTTTTTCATATTTTAATTATTAAAAGGTGTTTAAGATTTATAATAAAATATCAGATTATTGTAATATATGTATATTTTTGGTTTGTGTTACTATTAGCCAAGATGTATGATGTGATGTTAAATTTTTAAGTCTAGTTTTCGCAAATCATTTCTTGAAATAAGTGACTAGGGTTTTTCGAACAAAATTGGTGATTTCCCTGACGTAAGCTTGGCGCAACAGCCATGCGCATGGCAAAAGTGCCATGCGAGCAACGGACCACTTCTGCCTGGCGCACAAGTGTTGAGTTGGGACAAGAATGCCTAGGTGGCACGATCGATCATCAATTTTAATGATTTTCGAAGCCTATTTGTTATATCTTCGAGTTTCATTCGATTTTGTAAACTAAATTTATTATATTAAAGTTTTAAGATTTATTATATTTTCATATAAGTTAAGTTGTAGAAGTTATTAATTTTAATAACTTAATGATGATAGGAGATTATAGGCGTGATTTTATTTCGCCTACGCGGTGTGAGCGCGTATTTGACTACCTCATTGTAAAGGTTTTATTGAAAAATGTATTTAATTAAAATAAGTCTTTAAAGGAAGACTCATAAACCTAATTGGATATTGGTAAACCTTGGGACAGTTTTGGGACTTATACAATGTAGATTTCCCCGTCTTGACTCCATAGATGGTCAATGAACCATAGATTGAGTTGGGGGGTGAGGGTACGAATATGGTCATAATGAATCATATTCGCCCATTGTTGGCCTCTACTAAATATCGATTCATGTTAAGTTTTATGCAAAAAAAAAAAATCAAATAATATTTCCATGCACCCTAAAAATAATTTAGTCTAGGTTGGTTCAGGAAACACATAAAAGACTAATTTATAGTAATATGTTATTAAACAATCAAAATTACAGGGAACCTAACAGGTTATCCAAATTATCTACATAATATTAGAACAATTCTTTAGGTCTTGTTTAGCAATAATAACATGTGAGTGATAAAAAGGCATGCAAGACAATCATAACAATATAGAAATAAATAAAAAGAATGAGGAGGCTAGAATATACAAGAAGAAGTTTTATTTATTAAAGATCTACATCAGGAAAGAAAGAGTTAGTAACTTCAATATAAAAATAATAAAATTATTCAAGGACCCTCAAGACTATACCGTGGCTTGGGTCTGAGAGATTGACAACCTTCGGGATGAGCAATCGTGAAGCCTGAAAATATGAACGTGTATGTATGTCTGAAAGTATATGTTTTATTTGTATGTGTTTTATGAAAATATGAGAGTTTTTAGAGAGGATTCGTAAGTGTATTCGTAAAGTTCGAAGTGTAAAGTCGCATGAAAATTATATGAAAAAAGCGTGAGTTTAATTCCGAAAATCACGCCTATTTATATGAAATCGAAACCAGTGCGTCACATAAAGTGTTCGTCAGGCGTACGTCTCTGTGTGACGCACATTTACACGTGTGGTGCGCCTGACGCACCTTGACCAATCAGTTGCACCCACGTGGCACACGCTTTAAAAAAGCTAGAATTGACAGCCTGCATGTTGCACAGAGGAGTGCACCAGGTGCACGACTCTATGTGACACACAAGTCCACGTGTCAGACGCATATTGTTGCGCCTGACACAACTTGGCTTGTGCGCTTGGCGCACATCGGTGCGCTAGGCGCACCGCCTTGCTTTTGACACGTTTTGACAGCTTTTTTACAAAAACGTGTTTTAACGATTTTATTCTTTAACCCTGGAAATCTGATTTTACGCAATAAAATCTGATTTTAATTATAAAAAGATCTTTGAAAATATTTATTTTATTTAAATAAAAAAATTAAATATTATTTAACAATTAATTGGGCTTTTCAAAGAGTTGGGCTCAAAATACAATTAATTAAGTGGGCTTTAAAATACTATTTTGGATCATTAAAATACGCGTTAACACTTTTAAAATAGTTTTGCCTCTTCGGACTGCTCTGCCCTTGGGTCGGACCAATTAAGACCGCGGTATGTTTCTTCATCGGATCCTTAAATGGGGAGACACGATTATGTGTCTACAGGAAGCCCCTACTTTGGCTGGGCTTTAAAGTACACGGTATCGGGACGGAGAACGATTCTAAACGCTCTGCAGTTTAGAACTGATCTATAACCGCTGATCTCTGCAAAATAAAGATAGTATGCTAGGAAATAATACAAGCAATCTAATTACCTGCAGAAGAAGATGTTAGCAGATAGGTGCAAACTACTCAGATAAGGCACATAATGATGCAAATATTGCAAACTTAGACTCTCTAAGGATGCATGAGACATTAATCAAGGATTAAGGTTATGCAAAGCTATGGAAGATGACACGTCATGCAAGGTCAGAGCTATGCAAGACTAGGATGTATGTAATGCAATTTAAGGTAAGGGTTTTGCAAAGTTAAAAGATCTGGATATGTTGAGAGATAGAATGATTAGAAATAGATTGAATGATTTTTGAAAACTCTTTTTTTTAGTAAATAATCGGGATCCATAAACGAGGTCCGCAAATCACAACTTTTCGGGAGTTTGATTAGATTTGGAGGAACCACCACATATATAGGAAGCCTCCACTTTGAATAAGCTCGTATTAAATTAGGCTTGAGCCTTGATCGAAATGTAGTTGATATGTCTTGAGCACTCAGAGTTCTTTGCTAGGGATTCTTCTTGGGGGAGGTTGCACATGCGAAGTCAAATATCGCCAGAAATTATGAAATTGTCGGAGAGTCCTTTAGGGACAAGGAGAGTTTGGATTGAAAAATAAAAAGTTCAATTTGTGACTGAAATAAATGTAGGTGGGAAAAGGCTTTGACGTAGCTAGGTTCAGACTCGAGTCTATGTCGGGATCTAGAAAAAGTATGCTCCTGAATTCTAGAAAGTTAAATCATTAAACCTTGATTAACTTTATTTATTGAAGTGGTCAGACCTCGAGATGAGGATTTCTACGTATCCTTGCGGAATCAGACCATTCGTAGTTCTAGAGCTGATTTTTTATTATTTTTTTTTTTTTGTCCTAACTTTTGCCTAGGCCGTCCTTTCGGGTTTTCAACCTAGTGAGCTTGGACACACCTTCGAGAAGGAGTTAGGGTCGATGAAAGGTTGAAAGGTTTAAGGCTTGAGGTTTTAATGAAGGTTAATTGGCCGGGCTAAGGTAGGATCATAGATTTGGATTATACGGGTTAAGGTTTTGATGGATTGAATGGATTTGAATGAGGAATAGAACTTGTGTGGAAGCCCCCTAGCTTGACTTTTTATTTCTTTGCCTTTGGCTTTTTCTTTTTTGCATTTTTTTCTTTTTTGTATTTTTTTCTTTTTGCTTTTTTTGTCGCACTTTGAATTTTTTCACTTTTTCTTTAATTTTGCCTCACATTGAATTTATTTATTTTTTTGTAACGAGGCTTGCACACAAGTTTTTATGGTTTAGGATATGGGAAGGTTTGAAGGATATATGTGGAGCTTTGATTTGAAAGGATTATTTGGCTAATGGAGATGATGACTTAAGGGATTTTCTTTTTATTTTTCATGGTTTGCATGGATGAGGATGGTTTATTGAAGGTGATGGCTTATTGAAATGATGGAGGGAAGAGAGGAATAACTCCTGATCCAAAGTATGTCCTTTTTTCATTTTTCTCTTTTTTTTTTTTTATTTTCAGATTTTTTTTAATAGTCAAGATCATTAGGTGATTTAAGTTTCATCATTGAATTAGAAGTATAGATAAAATGACGGAAGGCTAATGAAAATGAAAAGAAAATGCGATTAGTTTATTGATTAGAAATAAATGAAACAAGGCTGATAAACATTATAGTCCTAAAGGACTTAAGACTCGACAGGAAAGGAAATGAAGCAGTTAGGGGAGGGACTCTCCGACTCAACCTAGAAAACTAGCGTTAAATGACTATGCCGTGGCATTATTTAAGCATTGCCCAAGAGGTTGCTATTGTTGCTGACTTTTGTTGCGGGCAAAACCGGTAGTCTACCATCTTCAATCATATCCTGTAGAGCATTCTTTAAGGCCCAACACACAGATGTTGGATGTCTATTCCCTTGGTGATATTTGCGATAAGCATTAGGGTTCCACTTCTTGGGTCTATTCTCAGGTGCAGGGTCTGGAGTAGGACCAATAGGGTAAATTACTCCTCTTTGATTAAGCCTATTAAAAGCTTCCTCTAAAGTCATGCCCAAGGGAGTGAAGGTTCTTTGAGGCCTTTGATAACCTCCCTTTTCATTAGTGAGAGCATTGACATCATTGCTCTTGGAGCTAGAAGGATTATTGTTACTCTTCTTGAAAGAGTTGTTATTATTGGAACCCTTATTGTTTGAGACTTGTACCTCCTCTTCAATCAGCAGGCCTACCTTATAGAGTTTCGTGAAAGACTCTATGTGTTGGAATTTAATGTGATCTCCATACTTGGGCTGCAAGTTACGGATCACTAGTCGGACTTGGTCCTCTTCAAATGGCATGTTAGTCATTTGTGCGGCCTTTTCTCTCCATCTATTAAGGAAGGTGACAAAGTCTTCATTGGAGTTGTGTTTAGAAGCTGAGTATTATATATGTATTGTTTGCGGAACTCTTCTTTGTTGTAGTCCCAGTCATTCAACATGGTCTTGTTTAGTGATCTGAACCACTTGGATGGATGTGCATCCAAGGTCAAGGGAAAAACATAAGCAAACAGGTCGTTGCTCATGCCCTTGAAAGATATAGAGATGGAAAAGGCTCTCAAATGATCATCTGAGTCTTCGACCCCCTTGAATTTTGGGAGGTCACCCAATGCTACCTTTTTTGGGAGCTTTTCCCTCAGTTCAGGATCAATGGTATCATAGCCATGAGCCTGACCCTCGAGTGCAGGAATTGAGTAGATCAATTGCTCGAGTTTTTCGAACTTCAAATCTGTCTTGGACTTGATTGGAGGTGGTGGTGGTGGAGTTTCATCATGCTCTTCTTCCTCAGTTATCAGCTTTTCTCTAATGCATATGGGCCTAAAAATGAATGCAAATGGATTGGATTCATTGGATTGTATTGACTGAAGGTGTTTGGACTAGACTTAGGATTTTCGAAATTCGTTTTTGAAAGGAACCCCTTGTTTTCTATCTTTTGTTAGGAAAAGATGATGGATTAATTTCGAAATTTTTTTTGTAAATGTCTTGTATGATGATGATTAGTAAATGCTTGGTGTAGGATTGATTTTGAAAGATGTAAGTTTTTTTAAATTGGTTGAATATGATTGGATAGAATTAATAGGGATCGGAAGATTGGTTGGGTAGCAGAGAGAAGGTAGACATACATGTCAATTCTAACTCGACCATGACCACTTTTCTAGATGCACCCTTTTTTAGTACAGACTCGACCTTACATGCAAAGACTGATTTTTTTTTAATTAGGTGAGATCCCTAGAATGACCATGCTTTTACGCGAATGCAGATGGGCCGAATATAGGATCGACAACCACACCGACTAAATCGATGCAAACCATGCCACACAGCATTGCTGCGTGCGGCACACAGAAGTGCGTCTGGCACGGGAGCGGTACGCCAGGCATAGCTTAATGCGCTTAGCGCACTGCTCCCCCGACATGTTTTTCGGTGATTTAGGCGAGGGTTGGGCCAATTGACGATCTTTTATTTGTTTTTTTAGACCCGATTTTAGGTACGATGCATAATAATGACAATTTGACAAGTTTATAACAGGCAAAATTGCAATCACAAGCAAATGTCATGTAACATGGTTGCAAAAGTTGCAACCTAAAGTCCAATTATATGTTTGAAACTATAGCCAGGTTTAGGTTAAGTGTGAAAGATTCCATGACTAAAAGATTGATCCCACGCTTCGTACCTCTACTTGAAAAGGTGGCCAAGTGTAAGACGCACTTAAGTTCTCAAGTCAGGAACAAGAGAATAATGCCATGGTTGGGTAGGTTTGCTTATGACAAAGATCCAACACTATCGCTCAGGAAGCTTTTTGGAAAGACAAAGCGCAAACCCCCCGGGACTGACCTCATGTATAGAACATGCGCTAATGAGGCAAGGTAGATTGTGCTTATAGTGGCTTAAACAATAGTCATGCATATGCAAAACTGTAATGTGATTCTAAGGCATAAAACAAGTATGAATCGTATTTTTCGAGTTTCACCAACTCGTTTAAAAAAATTTTTTTTTTTAACCTCCCCAGTTGAGTCGCCAAATAGTTTCACCCACTCAATGTATCAAGTGTCTTTTGAATGCGATAATGACCAGCAATGCCTCCACTATGTACTTTATTAACTAAGAGCTCACGCACACTACACTTCGAAACATTGGTGCGGCTGACCCACGTCGGTGCGCTTGGCCCACGTCGGTGCGCTAGGCGCACATTGGTGCGTAGGCGCACATTGGTGCGTAGGCGCACCGCCTTGCTTTTGACACGTTTTGACAGCTTTTTTATAAAACGCGTTTTAATGATTTTCATTTATCTTTTAACCCCAGAAATTCGATTTTACGGGATAAAAACCGATTTTAATTATAAAAATATCTTTGAAAATATTTATTTTATTTAAATAAAACAATTAATTATTATTAAACAATTAATTGGGCATTTTCAAAGTGTTGGGCACAAAATATAATTAATTAAGTGGGCTTTAAAATACGATTTTGGATCCTTGAAATACGCTTTAACACTTTTAAAATAGTTTTGGCTCTTCTCGATCGCTTATGTCCTTTAGGTCGGGCCAAATTAAGATCACAGTATGCTTTCATCATCAGATCCTTAAATGGGGAGACACGATTATTTGACTAAAGAGACGAGTTCTTAGGAGACTGTTTTAAGTTGACCTACTTTCACTAGTGGAATAAAGCCCATCCGATCCGGTCAAAATCAGGCTTACCGATCAGATTTTGGTCCGGATCGGGAGGGCTCGCAGCAGTTTGTAAAGATTAACTGATCCGGTCTAGGACCGGATCAGTTAATCATTTACTGATCCGGTTTTGAAGGAAAACGGAAAACCAGATCAGTTGCCCCCCAAAAACAAAAAAAAAAAGTTTTTTTTTTCATTATTAATCGATACAAAATCAATTGTATATATCAATACTCATTTTATTAAGCATATTATGCTCAATTGAAGCATAAGCATAAATAATTAAATACATAAAAATATTAACAACTATAATCTGGCTAAGTCTGCATATATTACATGGCTAAGTCTGCATTTTCCATCAGCAGAGTGCCAAATCTAATCTAGATAACATAACAGCAATATGAAGGCTGTTGTTAGCCCCATGAGCCAACTCTCCCTTGTGCCTCACTGTACCAAAGGGTCCTCAAGAGTCCTCCAGTCCTTGACTGCACACAGTGAATAATTTGACAAGCCAGATCACAACCCCTGATCAGTTGCATCCATATTATGTTTTCTGACATGTATAAAATACTTTCAGTTAGACAAGGAAACACAAAATTGCGATCGTACTTGCTCACTATATTGAAAGCTTCGGTAACTAAAATTAATATGAAGAACACAAGCTTGTAGACAACTACGCATGTTTGTTTCCCTTGCTCCTTGCAGGAAGATTGTCGGCATGAATGCTTTATGCTGCTGAAAATGGCTTACTGACCATAGACTTGTAGAATTTCATGAGATGGAGCTACGACTAAATTTAGATGCATAACAGATATGTGTAACATATTATCCCATGAGCATAGAGACGCGGAATCACATACAGAGCAAAAATGAGACAAATTCAATCAATCCCAAAAACCAACTCTTGCCTCATTCCATCCCCCTCTCTCTCTCATCTACAAACACAAGCACATGTAGAGATAATTTTTTAAGGGTGAAAACCTTACTAGTTGTTGATTGTACTGTATAAAACATGTTAATTTCATTATGCTTACATGTAGAGGTAATTTTTTAAGGGTGAAAACCGGATCTGGTATTGTATATGTTTACAGTTATCCACTAACATGTAGAGGTAATTTTATGCTTACATGTAGAGGTAATTTTTTAAGGGTGAAAACCGGATCTGGTATTGTATATGTTTACAGTTATCCACTAACATGTAGAGGTAATTTTGCTCAATTGTACCACATAGGAAATAAACATGTAAACCCCTCTCCCCCTGCTCGCAAAAATATTAGACTAGAATGCAGCAGTTGATCCCTTGCCTTTGGTCCCAACAACATGCACTGTCTGAATCAATTATTAGGCAGCCAAACCACATCTTTAGATCAAAAGGAAATAAATCGTGAGACCCAAAAAAAAATTATAATTTGCATTTTGGGGAACTACAAAGACAACAAACGCCTAATGGTAGGAAAGTAAGCTTTCGTCATCATATAGATCCATACACACCATAAATTCATTATTAGAGGATAATTATGATCTCAGGTTGTTGGAGTAACTCATGCTGTTATCTTATTCTCATGTCTATCCTAGTAGCTTATTAACAAGTCAAAGTTGTTAGCTTAATATTAGCCTTATCCTATTTTATAGCTTAGTTTTAAATATTTGTTATTAGCTGCACGGTTGTTTCTCAACCTACTATAAACCTATATAATGTAGGCCTTCCTCATTCAATAATAAAAACAAGCAGAGCTTTCTTATATGGTATTAGATTAAAATCGATCCTTTACTCCTATTTCTCTTTCTCTCACAATGACTGACAACACAATTATCCCCAACACTAATGATCCTGGTAAACCATTTGCTATTATTCAAGTCCACAATGCCATTAAGCTCACCTCCACCAACTATGTTGCGTAAAAGACCTAATTGCAAGCCATCTTGCTTGGCTATGATTTATGGAAATATGTCGATGGCACCTTCCCCTCTCCTCCTGCTTCTCTTACTGATGATAATGGTGTGTCTAATCCCAACCCTGTTGACCTTCCTTGGTTCCGCCAAGATCGCTTGGTGTTTGGTGCTATTGTAGGCTCAGAAGCACTGACACGCCAAACTAACCTACGTTTCGCGTGTCAAAAACGTTTCGCGTGTCGAAACGTGGAAAGACGTGTCAGACACGCGCCAAACCGTGTATTGGGATATTAAATATAAAAGTCCAAACCCTATTTATTTAATACTATTGTACCGCCGCATTAAACTGCAAACTGACTGAAGAGTGAAGGGATAGTACTTTTACCACCGTTTCACACTACATTTGTCCTCCTAAAGGTACCTTTTTACAGTTATTTATTTTTTTATGTCAATTAATGTCTGTGGTAACTGGTATGTCAGTCATCAATCAATATCATCAATCTTCTTATTGTCAATTTTTTTTTATTATTTAGTGTTTACTTGTATCAGTTGTATGTTGGCTTAGCCGCTTAGGCTTATTTTCATCATTAATTACTTGTTGTGGTGCTGGACGTACATCATTGATGAATCTTCATGTGACTTTTCAGTTTGCTTTACCATTCTTTTTTGCTAGTTTGTTTGATAATTATGTATCCAATTTTATTAATGTGGCGACAGCCAATAAAGACCATTCTTTTTTGCAAGTTAATCATCAATCAATATCATCATGTCACTTTTATTTTGTTTGTTTTATTTGGTTTTATTGTTTTCAATCTGCTCATCACTCATCAGTTCATGTAAAACAATTTGTACGATTAACTTAATGCTCATCAGTTCATGTGAAAATACAATTTCAATCAACGATTAACTTAATAATTAATAAATGATATTATTTATAATTTAAAATATTTATGATTTATATTTTTTTATTCATGTACTTGCAGCTTTTTGTCGATCTATTTCACTATTTGTGATATGTCTAATCCTCAATCTGATAGTGCAAATGACAAATCTAAGAAGGTTGATATAGATAAACCTCTTTGGAAATATGTTACTAGTGTTGTCAATGCTGAAACTGAAGAAGAGGGAGTGAAAGGGGGCAATGTAGGGATTGTTTGTGATCTTTGTGGTAAGTTTTTTCAAGGAACGTATACAAGAGTGAGGGCCCATTTGCTTGGAATTAAGGGGAAAGGAATTGGAAACTGTACTAAGACCACAAAAGAAATGGTGCGTAAGATGATAAACTTGGATGAAGAGGCTGAGAGAAGAAAGAAAGCTAATGCCCCACATTATGTACCCTTACCTATACCAGGAGTTCCTCCTTATAGTGAGAGTAGTGGTGGTCAACCAAGTGATGTACAAGCTAAGAAAAGAAAGGAAAACCCAATTACTAAGCTATATGATGTACAAGCTAGGAATCATCTTGATCTTGAGATTGCTCGGATGTTTTACACTTGGTGGTTTACCTTTTAATTTGGCAAGAAACCCACATTACTTGAAGGCTTTTCAATTTCTTTGCCGAGACAATAATTTGAGTGGTTATATTCCTCCAAACTATAACAAGTTAAGAACCACCTTGCTTGAAAAAGAATTAGAGCATCTAGATACGCTTTTGGAACCAATAAAAGCTACATGGAGGGAGAAAGGGGTTACAATAGTGTCTGATGGTTGGAGTGATCCACAAAGAAGACCTTTGATTAATTTCATGGCTACTAGTGAGAGTGGTCCCATTTTCATTAAAAGTGTGAATTGCTTTGGTGAAGTCAAGGACAAGCACTTCATTGCAGATCTTATGTAAGAAGTTATTGAAGAAGTTGGGCCCATGAATGTTGTTCGGTAATAACAGCACAATGCTAGCAATTGCAAGGGTCTTTGGTGAACTTATTGAAATCAAGTACCCATGGATCTACTGGACCCCATGTGTTGTCCATACATTAAACCTTGCTTTGAAAAATATTTGTCTTGCAAGAAATATAGAATCGAATATTGAAACATATGATAAATGTCATTGGATTACTCAAGTTCATGATGATGCACTTCAGGTGAAAAACTTCATTATGAATCATTCTATGAGACTAGCAATGTTCAATCGATTTTCTTCTTTGAAATTACTTGCAGTGGCTGACACTCGTTTTGCTTCAGTGGTTGTTATGCTAAAGAGGTTTAAGCTTCTTAGGCGTTCTCTTGAGACCATGGTGATAAGTGAAGAATGGGGGGTTACAAAGAGGATGATCAAGGCAAGGCAAGTTTTGTAAAAGAAAAAGTGATGAGTGATAGCTGGTGGGATAAAGTGGACTACATTCTTGCCTTCACTGGACCCATTTATGAGATGATAAGGGTTTGTGATACCGATAAGCCAAGTCTACATTTGGTATACGAGATGTGGGATTCTATGATTGAAAAGGTGAAAATTGTGATATATACTCATGAAGGATTGACAGATGATGATGATGATTACTCAGAGTTTTTTAAAGTAGTTCATCGCATTCTTGTAGCTCGTTGGACAAAAAGCAACACTCCTCTTAATTTCTTAGCTCACTCGTTAAATCCTAGGTAAATTCTTTCTTATATATTTAGATCAATTTACTTATTTTTTAATTTTACATGGATAATGATTGTTTCTATCTTTCTTATTCTTTTGAAGGTTTTATAGTGAGGCATGGCTTGAAGAAAAACAAATAGAGTATCTCCGCATAGAGACACAAAAATATCTGAAGGAAGAGTTAGTTGTTTTAGAAGACTATTTCCCGACGATGTTGATTTTGCCCGAGCTATGGATGAATATACCATGTTCTCATACAAGTCTGGAGTGTACAAGGGCGGAGAGAACTTATACACTAGGGGTACCATGGATCCTATGTCATGGTGGGTTAACTTTGGTTCATCCACTGTTTTGCTTCAAGCTTTGGCCTTCAGATATCTTGGACAACCTACTTCCTCTTCATGTTGTGAACGTAATTGGAGCATATATTCTTTTATTCACTCACTTAGGAGAAATAGGTTGAATCCAAAACGAGCTGAAAATTTGGTGAAGATTCACACTAACTTGCGCCTTCTATCAAGGAATACAGATGAATACAATACTGGGAAGACAAAATTGTGGGATGTAGGTGGTGATCAATTTGATATCATGGATGATGGGAACGATGAAAACGCCTTTCTAGAGTGTGCCGACCTTTCTCTTGATGAACCGGATCTTGAATCTGTATTTTTCCCTTAGTGGTTGGAGCTCATATACTCTCACTTAGTTATTATTATTTGGATTTATTTTAAGTTACAATGGTTAAAGTTAGTATTATATATCATAAATTAGACTTGTTTGTTATATTGAATTTTGTTTTCATTGATATTATAAAGCATTAAATAAATTGTTAAAAAAATTGCGTTTCCCCAGCGTTTTCTTAGTTTTGAAATTTGCGTTTCCCCGTGTCCCCGTGTCCGTTCCCGTGTCGCGTTTATGTGCAAGCTAGATTGTAGGGACCCTCTCTCATGATATGGTCGCCCTTGTTTCCCAAACGAACCTAGCCGCGAAGCTTGGACCGTATTATCTACCACCTACGCCAACCCCTCCCGCGGCCATCTCAAACAAATCAAAAGCCATCTCACCCCAACTCACCCACATCACTCAATCGATCACCTCTTACATGCAATATATCAAGGAATGTACTGATCGTCTTGCTTCCATGGGCAAACCTGTAACAGCCCGCTCTTCCGAGCTGCTAATGAAACACACTCAACAAACTAGAATTAACTCTTAATTAAATAAACTCGCAGCGGAAAATAACCTCAATTACACCAATATCTTGACTAAAATTCCCAAAATTATATACAATAAATTATCAATAACTATTCTCCAATTAACTATCTATATACGAACTCAATCCATAATCTACAACGACATCATAATCTCGCTCCACTTCCAATTCCGAGCTCATAATTTACCTCACAACAATAACAGTAGTTATTAATAAACTCCTCACTAAATAAGAACTAATCTAAACTAAATCTCCCAAATAGAAACTAACTAATTCTATATAACTTCTAAACTTATCTTCAAATATATGAACTTCAATTAAACATATTACTAGTAGTAACAATCACTAACTAATTATACTAATTAAGAATTTATAACCCAAAACTCTTTTATGAAATCTTAGAATTCTAACTGAAATTGCCAACAACCTACAAAACTCATCCTATTGGTTTACCAACCACAACTAGCCACAACGCATCACAGCACCGACGACGAATCAACAACAGCAGTAATACCATCAACACCAACAACACAACATCAACCACAACAACAAAACAACAACAACACAAGAAAAAGTGGGAAAATACCTTGCGAAACCACCAACACACGACCACGAGAGGTGGCAGCACCACGAAGCAGCAACAGCACCACCGTGGGGGGGAAACACGAGTAGCAGCAACGTCACAACAGCACCGCGGCGGCAGAACACGAACAGAAAAGAGAGAGGGTTCAACGGCAAGGGGGAGAACAGGACCACCAGTGCACAAGGACAGGGGAGAGCGGCGGCGAGCAGTAAGAAGGGGGAGAAGAAACTCCGGCAAAGGGGATGAAGCTCCGGTGAGCTAAAGGGGGGTGAGGCAGCAGGCGAAAGATAGGGGGTTGGGGTTTCACGGGAGATAGAGTTTTTGGGTGAGGTTTGTATCCCCAAATGAACCGACAAGAATAAAGGAGGGGGGGGTTGTATCCCTAAATAAACCGACTAAAGAAGAGTTTGGGCATTTGGGTTTTCGCTTTTGGTCGAACACTACTCTATATATAAAATAATAATAATAATAATAATAACTTCATAAAATTAAATAAATAATTATATTACACACAAGACAGATAAAAATTCATACTCTACAACTTAAATAAAATATGAGTTTTCGAAACATAATTAGTTTAATAAATATAATCAACATTTAATAAATCTTTCTTAAAAATAGGCATTATAAAACCTATGAACCACGAGGATGTTATTGAAAAGATCCTCTCCGGCTTAGACTACGAGCAATATAAGTCCGTTATTGATGCCGTGAATGCCCGTGATTCTCCTATCACCTTTGAAGAGCTTCATGGAAAGCTCATCACGAAGGAGATCACTGCCTCTCTCAAGGCTTCTTCATCGTCCTTCCCTGCTACTGTCAATGCTGCTCACCATCGTGTCAAGCCCCCCCTCCACTCACGGGATTCTCCCGAGCCACATGGCATCCCTCCCACGCACCTACCGCCACTTTGCCGCCTACCTCGTCCTTACCTTCGCAAACGCCAATGGTGTAGGGAACAAGGTCATTCCCTTGGTCAATGCTCAGCCTTTAAGGCTCAATTTCCTACCATTCATGTACCTACTGCTGCTCCTTCTCGTGCTACGCCCACTGGGTACCCCCCTCGTGTTCAAGCCCCGCAAGCACATGTTGCCACGACTTCTAATCCTCCCTCGAATGCATGGCTTCTCGACAGTGGTGCATCTCACCATGTCACTCATGATCTCCACAACTTGTCCTTTCATGCTCCTTATGACAGGTCTTGAAGAACTAATTTTTGGTGATGGCTCTTCCCTCCCAATTCAAGCATACGGAGTTTATTTTCTCTCTCCACATCTTCTACTACTTTTCACTTTTCTAATGTCTTGCATGTTCCTTCCATATCCCGCAACATTCTTTCCATCTCTCAATTTTGTAAGGAAAATAACACATATATTGAGTTCTTACCTTCTCTCTTTCGTGTCAAGGAACTTTCCCAAGGCAAAATTCTCCTCCAAGGACCAACTAAAGATGGTGTTTATGAATGGAGTCCATGTTCCCCTCGCGCTTTTGTTTCCCTAAAGTTTCCTACTCATGATTGGCATCATCGCTTAGGCCATCCTTCATTATCTGTTCTTAGGAATTTGAATTCTAGTTTTAATTTGTCAATTTCGCAATTTGCAATGTCTCATTGTAATGCTTGTCAAATGAATAATAGTCACAAAATGCCATTTTCCATTTCATCACTCACATCTCAAACTCCTCTTGAATTATTATTTTCTGAAGTTTGGACTGCCCCATTATACTCTCACGAACATTATAAATACTATGTCATATTTGTTGACCACTTCACTAAATACAATTGGTTATATCCACTTAAAAACAAATCTGAGGTTCTTGATGTTTTTGTTCGCTTCAAGTCCTTAGTTGAAAATTTCTTTAATTGCAAAATCAAGCAACTCTTTAGTGATAATGGTGGTGAATATGTTAAGATGAAATCATATCTCTCAACTCATGGCATTTGTCATCTCACTTCACCCCCACATACTCCCGAGCACAACAGCTATGCCGAACGTCGGCATCGCCATTTAGTTGAGACAAGCTTATCTCTCCTAACTCATGCTCATCTTCCTCCTTCTTATTGGTCTAATGCTCTTTCTACAACCACATATTTGATCAATCGGTTGCCCACACCTACTCTTAGTAATCTCTCCCCCTACCACAAACACTTCGGTCAACCTCCCAACTATCACAAGCTTCGAAATTTTGGGTGCCTTTGTTACCCTTGGCTTAGGCCCTACTCCTCTCACAAACTAGACCCAAAGTCTCTTCCTTGTGTGTTCATTGGTTATTCTTCCTCTCAAAGTGCATATCATTGTCTTCATCCTCCTACTAATCGCATCTATACATCAAGACATGTGAAATTTGTAGAAGATGTTTTTCCCTATCTTGATTTGTGCGGGGCTGACTGAGCCTCAAACACCATCTACTGTCGATGAATGGACTGTGCTTAATGTTCCACTTGTGCAGCCCTCTGTGCATGCTCACCTTGCTACCTCCACCAATGCTTCCGCTCCTCCATCTCCCTAGCCTGTGTAGCCCCATTCACCACCACATACAACCCCCCACCTCCCCAAATCTGCCTGCTACTCGTCCCTCACGGACCGTAGTTACCCGCTCACAAAATAACATCATTAAACCTAACCCAAATTATGCCCACTCCACTATCCTACACCCACCCCCACTTAACCCACAAACATCACTCAAGCTCTTAAAAACCCACAATGGCGGGCTACCATGACTGATGAGTTCACTGCCCTCATGCGCAACAACACTTGGGATCTTGTCCCTTCTCACCCTTCGCAAAACTTGGTTGGCAACAAGTGGGTATATCGAATCAAATATAAGTCTTGTGGTGCTGTTGAACGCTTTAAAGCACGACTCGTTGCTAAAGGGTTCCATCAACGCCCCGACATTGACTATACAGAAACATTTAGTCTGGTGGTGAAACCAACAACTGTGCGTTTGATCTTGTCTCTTGCTGTGACTCGTGGTTGGTCTCTTCGCCAACTCAACATTAATAATGCTTTTTTACATGGCTCCCTTCATGAAGATGTATATATGACACAGCCCCCCGGGTTTTAAGACAAAGATCATCCCACATATGTTTGCAAGCTCTGAAAAGCAATATATGGCCTCAAACAAGCTCCTCGAGCTTGGTACAATGAGTTGCGTTCCTTTCTTCTCTCATTTGGTTTTACTAACTCCATTGTCGATTCCTCCTTATTTTTATATCATCAACATGGTCATACCTTCTACTTACTTGTATATGTCGATGATATAAGTATTACAGGCCCTTAAACTAATGCCTTGCAGGAACTTATTCATTCAATGGCTACTCGTTTCTCCTTGAAAGATTTGGGTACTCTCTCCTATTTTCTTGGAGTTGAAATAGTTCCTCACCCTCATGGGTTGTTCCTGAGTCAGAAGAAGTATATTGGTGACCTTCTCACCCGTGCTAATATGGTTGAGGCTAATTCAGTTCCCACGCCTATGATAGCTCATCCACCACTTACTGTTGATGTTGTAACTGCTCTTTCTCATCCAACTGAATATCACACACTTGTTGGTGGCTTGCAATATCTCGCCTTCACACGTATGGATGTTGCTTTTGCTGTAAACAAATTGTCACAATCTATGCATAAACCCACTGACTTGCATTGGGATGCTCTCCGAAGATTGCTACATTACTTGAATGGTACTCTTGACAAGGGTCTTGTTCTTTATCAAAACTCCCCTCTATGCCTAAATGCATATACTGATGCCGATTGGGCCGGTGATAGGGACACCTATGTTTCTACCTCTGGTCACATTGTTTTATCTTGGGTGAAACCCACTGACTTGGGGTTCAAAGAAGCAACAAGGAGTTGCTCGATCTTCTACCAAAGTTGAGTTTCGCGTTGTTGCCTCCACCACCGCTGAACTTCTCTGGCTTCAATCCCTGCTAACTGAGCTTCGTGTCACTTTGCCATCTGCTCCTACCATCTATTGTGACAATCTCAGTGCCACACACTACTCCAAGAACCCGGTTTTTCACTCACGAATGAAGCATCTTGCTCTCGCCTTTCACTTTGTACGAGAACAAGTTCAAAATGGGAAGCTTCGAGTCCAGCACATTTCGGGTGATGATCAACTTGTGGATGCCTTAACCAAGCCTCTTGCCTTGGCGAGGTTATCCACCTTGCTGTCCAAGATTGGTCTCGTCATAAGACCGTCCATCTTGCGGGGGGATATTAGAGGATAATTATGATCTCAGGTTGTTGGGGTAACTCATGGTGTTATCTTATTCTCATGTCTATCCTAGTAGCTTATTAACAAGTCAAAGTTGTTAGCTTAATATTAGCCTTATCCTATTCTATAGCTTAGTTTTAAATATTTATTATTAGCTGCACGGTTGTTTCTCAACCTACTGTAAGCCTATATGATGTAGGCCTTCCTCATTCAATAATAAAAACAAGCAGAGCTTTCTTATATTCATATGCTTTGCATTAATATCCATTTCATCTTCAAAATCATTCTGAACGGCATGATGGTGGATGGGAATTTAAAAAATTAAAATACAAATAAAGATCCAACTAGTACTCTTCTTCCAAAAAATAAGAAGCCTAATTTGACTATTGAGACTAAAAGCTCAAAAAAAGACGTCAAAATTGAGAAGCATAATCACTAGAAATTTGACAAGGATGAGGCATGCTTCATAAAAAGATGTATTTTGAATCATCCACCTCTAGGACGCATAAAACAATTAGTCTTTAACAAGCAGTCGAACTTAAATCATGAATCTGTTTGTAAACTCTAATGACAGTGAACAACTATGTGAACATTATGCTCTAGACACTAGCGCTAACTAATATATGAAATGCTTTTCTTACCCAAAAAAGAGATATAGAGAAGCATAATCACTAATAAAGTAACAATATTCATGATATTGTGAGATAAAGATCTACTACATCAACACATAACAGTAACAACTAGTACGTTAAACTTCTTATCGACTTTAAACCCATAATCGGTTTCGGTACCAAGCATTTTTTGGTGACATTAATTAATTAATTAATTAGCTAACTTATGAAGCAACACAATATTGCATAAAACAACTAGTACTTTAAATTTCTTATCCAACAAGATGTCAAGAAGGTTAATTGACTTAATATAAGGAAGAAAAAAAAGCAAATTTGGGACATTTGATGCGAAAAGAAATAATGATCATAAATAAGAAAACGACAAAAAAAGAAAGAGGTTGATTCACATACATTATATGCATACTATCAAGTTTATTGCATACAACAACTAGTATAGGTGGAAGATTCATGGTTCTACACTATTTAGCCTTCGAGTCCATTTAAGATTAATGGCATAACTTCTCTAGTAAAACCCGGGTTGTCGGTTCCATCACAATGTCATAAAACACCAAGTAGCTCATTGACCATAAGGATAATAATAGAGGATGCATTTACATGAATCATGGACCAAATACTAGGTATGGCGAAATCCTCAACTCAAGAGATAGCACCGAGGCAGAAAGATTAGTGTTCAAGGGTCGAATTCAAACAATACCTCATGCTAGACAGAAGAGAGCATTAAACCATATGACCATGGAATACATGATTATTTAGTGATGTTGTGTGTTTGCAGGTATCGCGACTACGAGACCTTTAATTTTACAGCTATACAAGATAGAGCAAGGAGAAGAGGAATATGCAAAGTTTGATTAATTTTTTTAACCAGGAATGTAATTAAGAATTTTATTCTCATAAATTGTACCAGTAAATCCAAAGTCCAAAGTAATATTCTCATTTTTCTTTCATAACATGATATACAACTAACATTTTGTTCCAGCCAAATTTCCACAAGTGGGATTCTATTTTGACAGATCATGAAAACATGCTTTACAAAATTCTAAGATATATTGATATTTTTCATAAAGCTCTTTCTAAAACACAAAGTAATAGAATAAAAAATAATAATCCTTTTAATAAAACTATAAACAAATTCATAACAAAAATGAGTGTATAAAATAAGCTTGGTTTACGAATTTACCTGTAAAAGTTCAGCAATAGTTCCAAAAAATATTCAACAACGAACGAAGCCAAATCCGAAAACAACTTCCTTTTCCAAAGCAAAACAAAAATTATCAACACAAAAATTCAACTAAACCAAAAAAAAGTTTCAAACTTGAACCAAAAATCAAACTTCAACTCGGTCGACTACATTTTTCGATCGACGTAGGTTTGGCTCGAGAGTTCGTTGATGCTGGTATTGTCCCGTAAGTAGCTGCATGATACAGACGAACATGAAACAAACCTCAACTCAAATTCGACACAAAATTCAAACGAAAGTACTGAAATTAAAAGCCTAAATTCAATAAATAGGTTCTAAGTGTTGAACAACATGAGGAATTAACGAAACGAACTTAGATCTAAAACTGAAAATGAAGAACCAAGAACGAGATAGAAGAAACAAGGAAGAAATTACCAAAAAAAATCGAACCTTAGTCATTTATGAATGTCCAACATCCTCGCCCTTAACTTTGCCAAAAATCCTCCCTAATTTTTTATTTGAAAGAGGAGCGAGAAGGATTAGGGAATTAGGGAGCAAGGAGGAGGGAGAAGGGATTAGGGATTTCTTTGTTGGAACAAGGGAATTGACAGGGGAGGAGGGAGGAAGGTGAGGAGGGATTAGGGTTGAGTGAGGAGAGTAGAAGAGGAGTGAAGAGGGGTTAGGGTAATACAGAGAAGTGGCGGGTTTAAGTGAGGATCCTGATGAGTGAGAATTTAGTCTCACTCATATGCATATTTTGATAAAGTTTTGCACGATAATCTTGAATTTAAATGCATTTTCTCCATCTAATTTCCTCATTTTCATCTTCTAGCGATGCATGCTAGATATGTAGGATTCAATAGCTTTTCCCCCCTCCCCTTTGATTACTAACGCTATTGTTTAGTGTGAACTTTTAAGGAGAAAAGAGCAAACAGGGGAGGAGCGGGCGCTCCTTGTAAAATTGGAGCGGGCGCTCCTCCAAGCTCTAATACATGGCAGGGTGAGGCAGGAACTTGGAGCGAGGAAGGAGCCACCGAGGAGCTGGAGCTCCTAGCATGGAAAAAAAAAGAGCGGGCGCTCTCAAGGAAAGAGGAGCGGGCGCTCCTACACGTGCTTAAGGACGCAAGAAGAAACGGTAGCTTGGAGCTACCCGGGAGCTCCCATGGAGCAAGCTCTCCGGCGCGCATTTAATAGGTAGCGGGCGCTCCCTTTATACGGAGGAGCGGGCGCTCCTCATTCGCTGGGCGACCATCCTATTGGGCGAGTAGGGATGGAGCGGCCCGGGAGCTCTCCATGAGCACTCGCTCCATCGCCTAACTTTGTTAGGAGCGGGCGCTCCTATTTAACAAGGAGCGGGCGCTCCGTGTTAATTTCTCGACTTTTGTTCTTTAAACGCTGTTTTTAGCCCCGTTTTTGTAAGGGTATAAATACTCTATCCGCTTAATGACGTAAAAACTTTTATTCCAGCAAATCAATTTTAGAGAGTTTTTAGCTTAATCTAGTGAGAGAAAGTAAATTTTCATGGCTTTGTAGCTTGGATTATGGCAAAAATTTGTGTTTTTATGCAAGATCCTCATTCCTTCTTCATGGTTTAAGTAATATCTCTTCTTCTCTCTACTTTTTTATACTTTTATCTTTTTGTTTATTTAAATTTTATTTACTTAGTTTAATCCATGTTTAGATTTTAGTTTCTTAACTTAAATCTTGTGTTGATTGTTTTAGTTGTTCATGTTTGATTTATTTTTCCCTTTTATTAGTATTACTATGATGATTATGATGATTAGTGAGTAGTTAATTAGTTGGGGGTTGGGGTGAAAACCCAACCATGATTGATTTGGGTGTTTGAATAAGAAGTTAGGGGTTTGATTGGGCTTATTAATTGATCAATAGCATGACTATTATCTACTTGCATTCTAGTTGATTACTTAGATGTTTGTTGATTGATGTCTTAGTCAAATTGAGAGAGGAGATTAAGGTTGATGTTTATGCTATTTTCTTGCTTAATTGCTCATGAGAGTGAGATTTGAGTGAGGGTTTTGTGGATTAACATTGTGCTTATCCTTGGATGTATGTTTGAGACCATGAGAGTGGCTTAAATGTGTGACCTAGGTAGTTTTATGCACCCTTGAGAGAGGGCTTAGAACCCGTTAAGAGTCAATAACCTTAATTAGTTGCTTGGTTCTTTCCCCTATACTTCACACTTCTTATTGCCTAAATTATGATTGGATGGTGTTTATCCCCTTCTCCCAATTAATGTTTTTATCAATTGATTTCTTGTCTAATCATTTAGTGTCTTTCTAAGGTCTTAATTGATTAGTTAATTTAGTTCTTAGTTTAGTAAACCAAACTTCTTTCTAAATCTTCGACTTAGCTTGCAACAATTAGTAGCATAAGTGTTCTTCTTGCTATTCCCTGTGGATCTCGACCCTTACTTATCACTTTACCTAGTTTAGTGATTTAGTTAGGTTTTGTTTGACTATTAGGAGATTTGTAACGACCGAATTTTCCTTTGTCAAAATGGCGCCGTTGTTGGGGAATAGCGTCTAGCATTGAAACGTTGTGAAGTTGTGTGAGTCTAAGTCTTTTACTATTTTCATTTCATCTTGTTGCTTGTTGTCTTGTTATTGCTAACTCTTTGCTTAGATTTTTATGCCAAGTAGGCGTGCCTTTCCTTTGATTCCATACAATCCGGAGTTGGAAAGGACTGTCAAGGCCATAAGGCGAGGGCTTAAAGCCGCACAACAAACTCAACAATCATCATCTTCCACTTCGGTCAATATTGAGGACTTTGTACAAGTAGAAGAAGCTAACTCTCCAAGAACCTCCCAAGGAAGTTCTCCTCACTCTTCTAGATCATCAAGTCCTACTAATAGTGATCGCTCAATGGCGGATACTCCTAGAGACTTGAGAAGTTATGGTGTTCCGGGTCCTTTTGAGTCAAGAAGTGCCATAACTCAACCCACTACCGAAGCAAATGACTTTGAGCTTCGCCCCGCTTTGATTGGCTTAATAGAAAGGAATCAATTTAGTGGAGCAAAGGACGAGGATCCACAAGCTCACTTGCAAACATTTACGGATTATTGCTCTACTGTGAAGCATAATGGAGTCTCGCAAGACTACATCCGTCTAAGCCTCTTCAAATTTTCCTTAACCGGCAAAGCAAAGCAATGGTTGAAGAAGCTTGAGAATGACCCATTGGTTACATGGCCTCAAGTCACTCAAGCTTTCATTGGCAAGTACTTTCCTCCGGATAAGACCGCCGATATGCGCTCTCAAATCATGACATTCAAGCAAGAGAGTGATGAAACATTGCAAGAAGCTTGGGAGAGGTTTAAAGAACTATTGAGGATATGCCCTCATCATGGTTTGAATGAAGGTCTTACACTTCATTGCTTTTACCATGGTCTCACAAAAGCCTCAAAGACAAGTCTTGATGCGGGTGCCGGTGGTCCAATCATGAAGAAGCCTCTAGCGGGTATATCCGATATTATCGATGATGTGGTGCAAAATGATTCGGATTGGGGGCATGATCGCAATGAAAGGAGAGGTGGAAGATACGATGTGGGCCCATCAACATGCTCTCTACAAAACTTGATGCCTTGGTAACTCAATTACAAAGGTCAAATATGCTTTCTTCTTCTTCTTCTACATCTCTTCCCCCTCCCAAATCTCCTAATGCATCCATGCATGCTCATAATGTCTCCCATGTTAATTCTATGCCTATGGATATTATGTTTTGTGATTTGTGTGGTTCGTATGAGCATTATGTTAATCAATGTTATTTGATTGAACCTTCATCTCCTCCTCCCCCTCAAATGGAACAAATGAATGCTTTTCAAAACTACTCCAATCCTAGAAGGGACCCATACTCTAATACTTTTAACCCGGGGTAGGAAGGATCACCCTAATCTTAGTTATCGGGAAACCAAGGGCAAGGACCTAGAAACAATTACTACCAAAACCAAGGCCAAGCCCCTTCCCACATGCATAACCAAAGACCCCCGGGTAACTACCAAAGTAATAGAACTCCCTTCAATCTACCCCCCGGTTTTCAACCCAAACAAACCACTCCTCAAAAGTCTAACATGGAAATGATGATGGAAACCTTCATGGCCTAACAAGGTGAGGCAATGAGACAACAAAAGGTTATGTTTGAATCTCAAGTAGCTCAATTGTCACAAAAGGTGGATTCCCTTAGCACTCATAACAAGATGTTAGAGACCCAAGTTGCCCAATTAGCTACTTCTTCTCCTTGAAATCCCGGATCTTTGCCTAGCCAAGGAGTGCCACCTAAAGACCAATGTCATGCCATAGTTACTAGGAGTGGAAAACAACTTGGGGAGGTAGTGGATACAAGAGTTGAGAAAGCAAAAGAAGTTGAAAGTGACAATGAGAAAGCTATTGATATTGAGGATGATGAAAGCCCCAATGATAGTGATAAGGGCAAGAGCCTAGATGAGAACCTTAGGAAGGATGAGGAAGCCAAGAGTGCACCTCCACCTTACACACCTAAGCTTCCCTTCCCCTCTAGGTTTGCCGGTGCAAAGCTTGATGATCAATTTGCCAAGTTCCTTGATGTTTTAAAGAAGCTCTACATTAACATCCCTTTCACCGAAGCCATTAAGCAAATGCCTACCTATGCCAAGTTTTTGAAAGATGTTTTGAGCAAGAAGAGGACCTTAGATTGTGTGGAAACCATTAACCTCACGGAAAATTGTAGTGCAATTATCCAAAACAAGTTACCCACCAAGCTTAAGGACCCCGGAAGCTTTTCTATCCCTTGTGCCATAGGAGACATGGTTATTGACAAAGCTTTGTGTGATTTAGGTGCTAGTGTGAGTCTTATGCCCTACTCGGTTTGCAAGAGATTGAACCTAGGAGACCTAAAGCCTACTCACATCTCCCTTCAATTGGGCGATAGATCGGTAAAAATGCCCCTTGGGAAGCTTGAAGATGTACCTCTTAGGGTTGGGAAGTTTTACATTCCCGTTGACTTTGTTGTCTTAGAAATGGATGAAGACCCTAATGTGCCAATAATCTTGGGTAGACTGTTTCTTGCTACGGCGGGGGCCATCATCGATGTGAAAAATGGTAAGCTAACTTTTGAGGTGGGTGATGAACATGTAGCTTTTAGATTTACTCAAATTATGAAATGTCCTTCTTATATGGATGATTGTATGCGAATTGATATACTTGAGCATGTCATTCATGAAAGTAGGAACATGCATTTGCATAATACTCATGATCCCCTTGAGTTTGCTTTGTTGAATGTCAAAGACCATGATGAAGAAGATGTGCTCCATATGATTCAAGCTTTGGATGTAGTGGAACATAAGAGTTTGAATATTCAAGGTGAAGACTTGGTGGATGAACCCACCAAAGAGGTGAGAAAACTTGATCTTAAACCCCTTCCCCATCTCTCAAATATGTGTACTTGGATGAGTCTAGTCCTAAGTTATTGTTAATGCTAACCTCAATGATGATCAACTTTCAAAACCGCTCTAAGTTTTAAGAGCTCACAAAGGATCCATTGGGTATAGCATTGATGATCTAAAAGGGATAAGCCCGTATTTTGCATGCATCGCATTGCTCTTGAGGAAGGTCACAAGCCTTCTATTGAGGGCTCAACGAAGGTTGAACCCCAATATGAAGGAAGTTGTGAAGAAAGAGGTCATGAAACTACTTAATGCGGGGATCATTTACCCCATTTCGGATAGTAAATGGGTCTCTCCCGTTCAAGTAGTTCCTAAGAAAGGTGGAACAACGGTTGTTAAAAATGATTCCAATGAGTTGATTCCAACCCGAGTTGTAACCGGGTGGCGTATGTGCATTGACTATAGAAGACTAAATACCGCAATCCCGAAAAGACCACATTCCTCTTCCTTTTATAGATCAAATGTTGGAACGTTTAGCCAAGCACAAATTCTTTTGCTACCTTGATGGATATTCGGATTTTTTGTAAATTCCAATCCATCCGAAGACCAAGAGAAAACTACTTTCACATGCCCCTTTGGTACCTTCGCATATCGGAGGATGCCGTTTAGGGTTATGTAATGCTCCAACTACGTTTCAACGGTGTATGATGGCCATATTTTCTGAATTTCTTGAGAACATAATGGAAGTCTTCATGGATGACTTTAGTGTTTATGGTCAAGACTACGATTCATGTTTGGCTCATCTTGCACAAGTTTTAAAAAGATGTGAAGAAGTTAATTTGGTGTTGAATTGGGAGAAGTGCCAATTTATGGTACAAGAAGGTGTTGTTTTAGGTCATGTTATCTCTCAAAGGGGTATCCAAGTTGACATGGCGAAGATTGAGGTTATTGAGCAACTTTCCCCTCCCACAAATGTCAAAGGGGTGCGGTCATGCGGGGTTTTACCGCCGTTTTATCAAGGATTTCTCCAAGATTGCACAACCTCTAACCCATCTCCTTGTCAAGGATGCTCCATTCTTGTTTACTAATGATTGTCTTGAAGCTTTTTGCAAGATTAAACAAGCACTTGTCTCGGCGCCTATTATTCAACCTCCAAATTGGGATTTGCCATTTGAGATCATGTGTGATGCGAGTGACTATGCTATAGGTGCGGTTTTGGGACAAAGGAATGACAAGGCCCTTCATGCTCTCTACTACACTAGCAAGACTCTTGATGGGGCACAAGTGAACTATGCCACCACCGAGAAAGAGCTCCTTGCCATAGTGTATGCATTGGAAAAGTTTCGGCCTTACCTTCTTGGCTCAAAAGTAGTGGTTGACACCGACCACTCGGCTCTCAAGTACCTTCTTGCCAAGAAGGAAGCCAAGCCTCGCCTTATCCGATGGATACTACTTTTACAAGAGTTTGATTTGGAAATCCGGGATAAGAAAGGGGCCGAGAACTTAGTGGCCGATCATTTGTCAAGACATCGAGTTGACAAGGGCGAGGGAAATGTTTTTGACCCTCTTATTGATGATTCATTTCCGGATTATCAATTGTTTTCCGTTGAGAGTAAGAAGCTTCATTGGTATGCCGATCTTGTGAACTACCTTGCTTGTAGCGTCTTTCCTCCGGATTCTACAACTCAACAAAGAAGGAAATTGAAGCATGATGCTAAGAGATACATATGGGATGAGCCCATCTTGTACAAAAGAGGAGTGGATGGCCTCCTCCGAAGATGTGTGCCGGATGAGGAAGTGCCTAGTGTCCTTGAAATGTGTCACTCCTCACCATGTGGAGGTCACATGAGTGCTAACAAGACGGTAGCTAAGGTATTATAAAGTGGACTCTTTTGGCCTACTTTATTCAAGGATGCTTGGGTCCATGTTAAGACTTGTGATAGGTGTCAACACACCGGGAATATTTCACGACGAGATGAAATGCCTCAAAACCTCATCCTTGAGTTAGAAGTCTTTGATGTTTGGGCCATAGACTTTATGGGGCCATTTCCTTCATCATGTGGCAACAAATACATCTTGGTGGCGGTTGACTACGTGTCCAAATGGATTGAAGCCATAGCCTCCCCCACCAATGATGCGAAGGTGGTGATTAAGTTGTTTAAGAAGACTATTCTCCCTCGGTTTGGAGTCCCTAGGGCCATAATTAGTGATGGTGGCTCTCACTTTGCGAAAAAGTCTTTTCGTGAACTTTTGGCTAAGTATGGGGTACACCACAAGGTGGGTTTGTCCTATCATCCCCAAACTAGTGGTCAAGCGGAGATTTCTAACCGTGAATTGAAGCTCATCCTTGAGAAAACCGTGGAGAGGCATAGGAAAGATTGGTCCCTTAAGTTGGATGATGCCTTGTGGGCCTATAGAACGGCTTTCAAAACTCCTATAGGCACCACTCCCTACAAATTGGTATATGGCAAGTCTTGCCACTTACCGGTTGAGATGGAGCATAGGGCGCTTTGGGCAATCAAGACTCTCAATTTTGACTTGACTAGTGCGGGTGAGAAACGCCTATTGGAATTACATGAGCTAGAAGAGCTAAGGATGAATGCTTATGATTGCGCTAGTGTCTACAAGGCAAGAACTAAGGAGTGGCATGACAAACACATCAACAAGAAGGAATTTCATGAAGGTGATAAGGTACTACTCTATAATTCAAGATTGAAGCTTTTTCCGGGTAAACTAAAGTCTAGATGGAGTGGCCCTTTTGAGGTGAAAAAGGTTTTTCCCCATGGTGCGGTAGAGGTTTGTAGCAAGGATTTGGCATCTTTCAAAGTGAATGGCCAACGTCTCAAGATCTACTATGAGGGAGACACCCTTGGCAAAGTCCTATCCCTCGAACTCAAGGAGTTCACCTCCCCTACACCAACTTAATTTGAGAGGTAAAGTCAAGCTAATGACTCAAAACAAAGCGCTTGCGGGAGGCAACCCGATCTCTTTCCCTTCTTCCTTTCACTCTTTATTTCATTTTTCTTCATGTGCTTATTTGCTTTTTATGCACTAACCTTTTTGTGTTCATGTTCTTTTACTTTTTACTTACATAAAAAAAAAAAAAAGAAAAGAAAGAAAAACAGAAAATTGCAAAACATTTGGTAGAAATCAACAAAGGAGCGGGCGCTCCTCTACAGAAGGGAGCGGGCGCTCCATGCAACATCCCTTCAGTTCCTGAAAAGCAGAAGGTAGACAGAAGGGGTGAGCGACTGATGAGCTCCCAAGGAGCGCGAGCTCCAAAAAGAGCGGGCGCTCCTGTTTCACACGGAGCGGGCGCTCCTTACAAATTTTGCGACAAAAAAAGAAAGAAAGCAGAAGGCTGGCAGTGAGAAGGAGCTCCCAAGGAGCGATCAAGGAGCGGGCGCTCCTCTGCCCAGAAGAGCGGGCGCTCCTGTTTCACACGGAGCGGGCGCTCCTTAGGTTTTTCCGCCCTTTTTCTAATTTTTCGGCCCTCTCATCTCACTTCTTTCTTTCCCACAATTTCAAACCCTAACATTTTCCCCTCTTCTCTCTCCTTCCTACCTTCTCATCTCTCACAAACTCCATTAAAACCACCACAAACTCCATTTTTCTCCCTCTCTTTCCTTCATAATCATCTTCTACTTCCTTTATTCTCACGAAAATCTAACTCTACTCACAAAAACTCCTCCTCTCTCATTTGGAACTTGGGTTTGCTTGAGTAAATTGGGCTCATCTCAAGATTTGAAGAACGTTTGCCTACTACATTCAAGTAAGTTCATTTTTTTTCTTCATCTTTTTTCTATTTTTCGAATTTTCGTTTTTTTTCTTTAATTTGTTTTTATTTTATTTTTTCCTTTTATTTATCCTTCTACTTTGTTAGTTTATTTTTATTTCTTGCTTGTGATTGTGGGATTAGCTGGATTTTTAGATAGTTTTTGTTCATTTCTTAAGTTTTTGTAATTTGTGATCTTTGTGATTTGTGTGTTTTTGTGGTTTTATTTTTCTTTTTAGTGTTTTTGTGTTGTTTTTTTCTTGTGATTGTGATTGTGACTGTGATTGTTGGAATTATTGTGATAGAAGCACTTTTGGGACCCCCCTAGGATCATTGAATTAGTGAAATTTTGTTGGAAGATTTATTGGTTGTGGAGTTGTTGCCTTTTGGGGTTGTATTGTCAACTTGTTGATTGTTTAAGTGTGTGCATAGTGGTTGAGCTTCCTCTTTAAACTCCACAACATGACTTCACGTACCAAGAAAAACAAGAACCTTACAAATGCCAATCCTTCCCCACATGACCAAATTCACATTCCTAACCTTCGGTTTGACCCCGACTCCACTCACAAAAAGGCCTATGATGTTCTTAAGCATCGAAAAATAATCCCAACCAAATTCTACCACGGCCCTACCCTCGACGCACTTGGCATTCGCCAAGATGTTCTCGCTTGCCTAACGGACCTAGGTTGGGACCGTTTTTCGTCTTTACATGCCTTGACTTATGAGAGGGTCACCCTTGAGTTCCTCGCCTCCCTTGAGCGAACTCTAAATGGGGAGGAAGAGTTCGATATTTCTTCCAACTATTTAACACAAAATTTCATATGAACCTAGCGGAATTGAATGGGATATTTGTTTGGCCTCCGGGAGCGAGGATTTACCATCCTCACCTCCAAAACTTCCCAATTACAACCAAGAAGCCTTTTGGAGACTCATCTCCCGATTATCCAATTTTCAATCTCGGTCCCGTCTCCTCTTCGAGCCATTGTTTCCTCCATCCTTCGGTACACCCATCGACTTCTCGTTGGGTGCGTCTAAACTAAGCAAGAGCTTAGTAAGATGACCAAGGACGACCTTGTTGTCCTCTACATGGCCACCGAGACCCCGGACCGTTTAGGGGGAATGCTCAACTCGGGCTTTAACTTCCTAGAAAGGTGTGTCGAGATTAAAAAAGGTGAACTCTATAGGGGGGATATAAACATTGGTGGCATGATTTATTTGATAGCCATCAACAAGGGTTTCGGGGAGCACCTAAAGCAACTCAAGGCCATAGATAATAACCCTTTCCTTGACCTTGATGCCTTGCGGCGGATGCAATGGATCCGCCCTACCCATGACCCCGAGCGTTGGAGTTGGCTTGTCAAGGGTCACCACCATTGTTTCCTCCCAACCCCGAGGCTACTAGGATTGATCGGGAAGCGGGTAATGTTTGGGATGTCGTTAGTGAGCCCGAAGAGGATGATCCCCATCCCCGTGCCGAGCATGTTGTTCCCCCCTCCCCAAGGTCGCTCTAAGTAGGCAACCTCCATCTTCCTCCTCTTCCTCCTTTGATCTTGAGAATGCCATCGCCTCCCTCTCCCTCACTCAAAATCGTATGTTTTCTATGATGGAGGGCATGCGGAGTGATTATGATGGCATGATGGTGCAAACTAACCAAATCTACAACTACCATGTAGAAAGAGGCGATTTTGCACCCTATATGAACTACCCCCATTGGCCCCCTCAACATGGGCCGGTCCTCGGTTGGCAAAACAACCAACCAACCTACCCCTACCACCCCCATCGTGATCCACCTTATGATTATAGGGAACCCGGTGGCACAAATCCGGTTGGTGATCCCAACTATCCTTTTGTGCCACCCCCCGATAACGGTGGTGGTAGTAGTAGTAGTGGTATTCCCTCACCCCCTTATTATGGGTACCCACCGGGATACTCCGGTGGTTGGGACCCTCATCCGATGCCTCCCTATGGCAACTATGGCGATCCTCGCCCACGGATGGACTAGACCGGGGGTCTAGTCCTCGCCCTTCCCCCCTTTCCCTCATTGTTTGTTCATGTTTTATGCACTAGGGACTAGTGCATTTGCTAAGCTTGGGGGGGTGTATTGATTTTTACTTGAATTAAGGGCTTTGTATGCATGAGGGGTGGTGGTGAATAGTTTGGGGTAGTCATGCTTTGAAGGGGTAGTCTTGTTGAGGAAATAGGAAGATTGGTGGTGGTGATGCGGGTGATTTATGCTTCTTGGTTTGTATTAAAGCTGTTCCATCAAGAGACAATGGATTGTTAATGATGATAAGTATTTACTTTTTTTTCAAACTAATAATTTCTTGTCTCTTTGATCCTTCTAATGATGATTCAACAACAATCCTTCATGGTGAGGTTCTCTCACTTCTATCTTGTAAATAGTTTAATTGTTTTCATAGACTAGTTGCATGTAGAGCATTTGCATATAAAAAAGAAAAGAAAAAAAAAAGAAAAAAAAAGAAAAAAAGAAAAGAGTGTTAGATTTTGTTTTAGTAAAAGCACTAAAAAGTGGTTTGCTTGCCCATGAATGACGTTTGGGAATGAGTTATGTGGCTTCCTCTCTTTGAATCTAGAGTACATGGATAGAGGTTCATCCTGGAAGAATGTGGGCATGGGTTAAGTCATCTAGGAATTGCCTAATCTTGACTGCATTAGAGTATGCTAAATGAAGCTAATGAATGCTCAATTGCTCATCTAGTCTTGAATTTTGACTAAGTTGCTCATGCTTGGGTATTTTTGCTTATACATTGCGGTCCCGTGTATCCTTAGATGTACTCCATGTGTCCCAAAACAAAACTCTACAAGAAACTTAGGTTTTATTTTTCGTTATGTGTAATAAGTGGCACAAAAGCCACAAGTGCTTGTAATCTTCTATGCAAGTTAATCTCATCTTTGTGTAATGAAGTCCCATAATAAGGGAACAAAAAGAAAAAGTCAAAAACAGTCAAAAAAGGCGTGAAAAAAAAAAGTGAAAAATGAAAAGTACAAAAAGAATAGAAAAGTTCAATAAAAGAGGTCAATTTGTGGATGCCTCCCACACTTAGTGTTACTTTCACCACGGTTTCAAGTAGAGTGGAGTTAAGGCCTAATTGTGTGTTTAAGGAAAGTGGACTAGCATTTGTACTTCTATACCTTTTGAAGAGCCATTGTCTTTAGAATAGCTAGAAGTGTCTCTAATGAGCTAGTAAAAAGCCTAAGATAGTGTCCTAATTGCAATCTTGTTTAGTCTTTTTCTCCGCCCTAACCTATGAACACATTTGGAAAGAATTTGTCTTGAAAAATTGCTCTTTATTCTTTGATTGTGAACCACTCCTTCATTACTCGACTTGGGCAAAACCGTGAAAAGTGCTTTAGTTTTCGATAACTTTCTATAGTGTATCTCTTACTTTCTTTTGCATGTTTCCCTTCTCTAGTTGGTTGCTTGAGGACAAGCAATTGGCAAGCTTGGGGGAATTTTGATGAGTGAGAATTTAGTCTCACTCATATGCATATTTTGATAAAGTTTTGCACGATAATCTTGAATTTAAATGCATTTTCTCCCTCTAATTTCCTCATTTTCATCTTCTAGCGATGCATACTAGTTATGTAGGATTCAATAGCTTTTCCCCCCTCCCCTTTGATTACTAACGCTATTGTTTAGTGTGAACTTTTAAGGAGAAAAGAGCAAACGAGGGGAGGAGCGGGCGCTCCTGTAAAAATGGAGAGGGGCGCTCCTTGTAAAATTGGAGCGGGCGCTCCTCCAAGCTCTAATACATGGCAGGGTGAGGCAGGAACTTGGACCGAGGAAGGAGCCACCGAGGAGCTGGAGCTCCTAGCATGGAAAAAAAAAAGAGCGGGCGCTCTCAAGGAAAGAGGAGCGGGCGCTCCTACACGTGCTTAAGGACGCAAGAAGAAACAGTAGCTTGGAGCTACCCAGGAACTCCCATGGAGCAAGCGCTCCTGGCGCGCATTTAATAGGTAGCGGGCGCTCCTTTATACAGAGGAGCGGGCGCTCCCTCATTTCTTTGGCAGCCATCCTATTGGCGAAGGGATGGAGCGACCCAGGAGCTCTCCATGAGCACTCGCTCCATCGCCTAACTTTGTTAGGAGCGGGCGCTCCCTTGTTAATTTCTCGACTTTTGTTCTTTAAACGCTTGTTTTTAGCCCCGTTTTTGTAAGAGTATAAATACTCTATCCGCTTAATGACGTAAAAACTTTTATTCCAAAGAAATCAATTTTAGAGAGTTTTTAGCTTAATCTAGTGAGAGAAAGTAAATTTTCATGGCTTTGTAGCTTGGATTATGGCAAAAATTTGTGTTTTTATGCAAGATCCTCATTCCTTCTTCATGATTTAAGTAATATCTCTTCTTCTCTCTACTTTTTTTATACTTTTATCTTTTTGTTTATTTAAATTTTATTTACTTAGTTTAATCCATGTTTAGATTTTAGTTTCTTAACTTAAATCTTGTGTTGATTGTTTTAGTTGTTCATGTTTGATTTATTTTTCCCTTTTATTAGTATTACTATGATGATTATGATGATTAGTGAGTAGTTAATTAGTTGGGGGTTGGGGTGAAAACCCAACCATGATTGATTTGGGTGTTTGAATAAGAAGTTAGGGGTTTGATTGGGCTTATTAATTGATCAATAGCATGACTATTATCTACTTGCATTCTAGTTGATTACTTAGATGTTTGTTGATTGATGCCTTAGTCAAATTGAGAGAGGAGATTAAGGTTGATGTTTATGCTATTTTCTTGCTTAATTGCTCATGAGAGTGAGATTTGAGTGAGGGTTTTGTGGATTAACATTGTGCTTATCCTTGGATGTATGTTTGAGACCATGAGAGTGGCTTAAATGTGTGACCTAGGTAGTTTTATGCACCCTTGAGAGAGGGCTTAGAACCCGTTAAAAGTCAATAACCTCAATTAGTTGCTTGTTCTTTCCCCAATACTTCGCACTTCTTATTACCTAAATTATGATTGGATGGTGTTTATCCCCCTTCTCCCAATGTTTTTATCAATTGATTTCTTGTCCTAATCATTTAGTGTCTTTCTAAGGTCTTAATTGATTAGTTAATTTAGTTCTTAGTTTAGTAAACCAAACTTCTTTCTAAATCTTCGACTTAGCTTGCAACAATTATTAACATTAGTGTTCTTCTTGCTATTCCCTGTGGATCTTGACCCTTACTTATCACTTTACCTAGTTTAGTGATTTAGTTAGGTTTTGTTTGACTATTAGGAGATTTGTAACGACCGAATTTTCCTTTGTCAGATCCTCTCACTGGGCCTTTGTATTCTTGGGCCATTAGTTGATCCGGTTCACTAATGGACCGGATCAATTACACAGCCCAGCTTTGAGCCCCAAAAAATTGACGATTTACGGATCCAGTTTTTCTGATCAGTTGTGTTGTGACATATAACGTTTTTTCCACTAGTGTTTCTCTAAATGGTTCAAAAGGTACGTACACGTTAGGAACCTACTCAAAAGTAGTATGACATGTACTATTCATGAAGAACTTACTGCCATGTCTAGAAGAAATTTTTTTTTGATTACATGTGAAATGTCAATGTGGATCATGATATGCTTTACGTGTAGTTAAAAGTATGAAGTATCCATGTGATTACATGAGTAAGGATTATGAATTTTATAGGATCCAATATTTCTATTACAAAACATGTCAAGTTAATGAGTAAGTATTCAAGTATTATTATGTTGAGCAAGGTCTTACACATAAATAATGGCAGTTGCACATAAATATGTTACTTCCAAACTAAGTAAGTTATAGTCCTTTGAGACAAAGCGATGCAATTTATGGGCCAAGTAGGCAACTTTATATTTCTTAGTAGTTCAAGGTAACTTCTAATCTAATCAAGTAAAAGAGCTAATAAAAATAACCTATTTGATCACCATACATGTTAAGATAAAAGAAAAATATTGCTCTTCTTTGTGTTTTTTTGTTTAAGAATCAACTTGTTTAAAAAGACTGAATCACTTAAAGAGAAAGAGAAGTTGGCATTATAATTCGTAGGATCATTAGTGGAACAAACCTCATCTAATCCGGTCAAAACGGGCCTTACTGATCAGTTAGGAATTAACTGATTCGGTTAGAGCACAAAACCGAATCTATTAATCAACTTAACTTATCAAGTTTTGTGCCATGACCGGATCAGTTGGGAGTCTTTAATATTAAAAAAATCCGCAAACCAAAAAAGCATCCCAATGACCGAATTACAAACCAAACGAAAGCATCCAAAAAAAATTAGAATTTAAAGTCACGGATTCACCGTAAAACCATAAATTTACAAACGAATGAATAAACGAATAAAGATTCACAACTTCACATACGAACGAAAAATATATCTCAGATTGATACAAAACGAACGACAAAATAACAAAACGAAGAAAAAAAATCAACAAATGAGAAAAACGCAAAAATTACAGAAAAAACGAAAAAAAATTAAACATTCATATCCACAAACGAAAATTCTAAATTAATATACAAAAACGAAAAATATCCAAAAGAACTACAAAACAATTACAAAACATTACATAAAAATACAAAAAAAATAAACATCACAAACGAGAAGAATGAGAAAATTAATATTCATAAACGAAAAAAATTTACATTGAATTACAAAAAAAATTACAAAGAATTATACAAAAAGAGGGGGTTTATAGTTGCTAATAAATGAAAAAAATTAACAAAAAATAATAAATTTACAAAAAACCTAGATCTTGGTTGGCGGCGGAAAATCTTGAGTTATTGGTGTTCAAGAAGCCCGTGACGACGACGAAATCTTGAGTTGGCGGTGGTGAGGCAAAAACATGGAGTTCGAGGCGCCATTGTGCTTAGGGTCGGTTGAAAAGGAGAGAGGAAGACTGGGAGAAACTTCTATGTTCAATTGTGTTCGTGCCTTCGTGGGTGGTGAGGAGTGAGGGGAGAAGGGGGTGAGGAGTAAGAGGAGGATGAGAGAGGGCGAGAGAGGGAGAGGCACGGATCGAAGATCCGGTGGGAGCGGAGAGGAATGAGGGGGAGGGATCCTGCTAGGGTTTGTTGGGTTTACGAGAGAGAATTAGAGAAGTGGGGCATGATAGGGTTTGTTTTAGAGTTGATCAAATAGCGACCGGCAGAACTCGGTCCAGCCACCCCTAAAAAATTGCCCATTAGTCGGGTTACTGGCCGGGCTCAAAATTTAGGCCAAATTTTGGCCCAAAGCCCGCTATTTCTGGCAAAAACACCGGGTTTTTCAGGCCAAAATCGGACCGGGGCCGAAATTTAGACTAAAAAGTCATTTTCGGCTTGTCGAAAACACATCCCAAAGCCAACTTTATATTTCTTAGTAGTTCAAGGTAACTTCTAATCTAATCAAGTAAAAGAGCTAATAAAAGTAACCTATTTGATCACCATACATGTTAAGATAAAAGAAAAATATTGCTCTTCTTTGTACTTTTTTTTTTGTTTAAGAGTCAACTTGTTTAAAATTACCGAATCACTTAAAGAGAAAGAGAAGTTGGCATTATAAATCGTAGGATCACTAGTGGAAAAAACCTTATGTAATCCAATCAAAACGGGCCTTACCGACCAGCTTAAAAATTAACCGATCGGTTAGAGCACAAAACCGGATCTATTAATCAACCTAACTTATCAAGTTTTGTGCCATGACCGGATCGGTTGGGAGTCTTTAATATTAAAAAAATCCGCAAACCAAAAAGCATCCCAATGACTCGAATTACAAACCAAACGAGAGCATCCAAAAAAGATTAGAGTTTAAAGTCACGCATTCACCGAAAACCATAAATTTACAAACGAATGAATAAACGAATAAAGATTCACAACTTCACATACGAACGAAAACCATATCTCAAATTGATAGAAACGAACGACAAAATTCCAAAACTAAAAAAAAAATCAACAAATGAGAAAGGTGCAAAAATTACATAAAAACGAAAAAAAAAAATTTAAACATTAATATCCATAAACGAAAATTCTACATTAATATACAAAAACGAAATATATTCAAAAGAACTACAAAACAATTACAAAAAAATTAAAGAAAAAATACAAAAAAATAAACATCTACAAACGAGAAGAATGAGAAAATTAATATTCATAAACGAAAAAATTTACATTGAATTACAAAAAAATTACAAAGAATTATTCAAAAATTGGGGTTTATAATTGCTAACAAACGAAAAAAATTAACAAAAAATTATAAATTTACAAAAAACCTAGATCTTTGTGAGCGGCGGAAAATCTTGAGTTATTGGTGTTCAAGAGAGCTTCGCGACTACGACAAATTCTTGAGTTGGCGGTGGTGAGGCAAAAACTTGGAGTTCGAGGCGCCATTGTGATTAGGTCGGTTGAAAAGGAGAGAGGAAGACGGAGAAACTTCTATTTTCGATTGTGTTCGTGCCTTCGTGGGTGGTGAGGAGTGAGGGGATAAGGGGTGAGGAGTTAGAGGAGGATGAGAGAGGCATGAGAGGGGGAGAGGCGCTTTTCAACGGCGTTTCGAGCTAAAATCGGAACGTGACGAAATTTAGACTAAAAAGTCATTTTCAGCTTGTCGAAAACACATCCCAAAGGCAAAAAATGGTCAAAGCCAGGCCTGCCCAAACCTAGGGCAAAAAAATTTTGGCCAAGCCCCGGAAAAATTCAGGGTTGGGTTAATTTGATCAGCTCTAGTTTGTTTGTGGGGGGTTTCGAGAGGCGTGTGATGAATGGGCCTTTTATTATATAGCATTATCAAGCCAAACCGATTCGACCAAATCAGTTTAATAATATACATTTTTTGCTCCAATAACCACGATTAACCGATCCGGTTTTAAATAACCGGGATCGCTTTACTTATAACGGATCCGATTTTTAAAGAAACGGATCGCTTAATGGCTTATCGATCCGGTTTCACATAAAACCGACCAGTCTTAACTACATACTAGTGCGATTTTTTGTAAAAATTGGATCAATAAGTGATTAACTTATCCCGGTTTTGAACCGGATAAGTTGACTTTTATCAACCGCGCTCCTTGCCTAACCGATCCGGTCCATTCCGGATCGGTAAGCTTGATTGACCGAGCAAATTGGGCTTTTTACACTAGTAAAATGACGATGTGGATGTCCTTTAATATATTTTGCGTAAAGCATCAAGATGGCTAATTAACGCCGGAGCCTCTTAAGGGTGAGTTCGGTCCAAGAGACGCCCATCAAGTATGATCATACCGATGTAGCACATTTAATTGAGAGGATGGTCCAAGGGAAACTCTAACCACCTTTAAGTAGTAGTTAGTAGCCCGTACGACTCAAGAAGACGACGGTGCTCGCAATAATCATAAAGTATAATCATAGAAATTAAACCATAATCAAAGAAACTAAATAGAGAGGAAAGATCTCACAATAATGCTTGAAGCTTGATGTTAATCTCGTTCAAGAACAGCTTCAAGCTACAATCGGCATAGCATAAGCCAATTCCATAATTGAAATCTCTAAAAACTAAACTAGAAAATGAAAACTAAAAAAGAGAAGATAATAAGAGAATAGTGGAGTTTTGGAGACTCCCTCTCCTTGAGGCCGCTGCCTTTTTGGTCCAAAAACAAAGTTTAGTATTTATACTAAAGCTCAAAAATCACTGACAATTACACCGACCTAGCAGTCGCGAGGTGCGAGTCCGGTCGCGAGGTGCGAAGAGTCCTCTTGTCTTCCGCACAACTTGGGCGGGCAAGGAGGTCGCGAGGTGCGGTACAGGTCACGTGGTGCGAGCAAGCAAGTCGCGAGGTGCGAGAAATCTCGCGAGGTGCGATGTGCGTGCTTGGGCGCTTCCCGCCGAGCCTCGCCGGGCCGTGCGATGATGCTGGTCGCTCGGTAGGCTTGGTGCTATGCTAGGCTACGACTTACGGCGATGCTTGATTGGAACATGTGGCGACGCTTGGCAAGTATAACGATGTTGAGTCGTTCCAAACACTAATGCTTCTAGGAGCTCTGAACTTACAACTTTAACTATAATTAATATACAAAATTCGAACTTCCGCTAAGAGCTAAATAAAACGCAAACGTTAACAATTATGATCAAGACCCTTAGCAAAAAGCACCCAAAATATAATATAAACACCGTATAACTTGAGCGTATCAAATACCCCCACACTTGAACTTTACTCGACCTCGAGTAAACTCAAAAATGAGAATCACCAAATAAATCATCACCCAAGCTATCGACACTAACCTACACTCTCCATCAACTACATCATCATCATCACATCTTAACAACATCCGCTCAAAACCTAAACGTAAGGGACGATGATTCCCCCACACTTAGATTCAAGCTCACCCAAATATATAAAGACGTAACAACAACAATAACCAGCAACACCAACAAGTTTAACCAAAGAACACCAACAAAAATCAAAATGTCGGCTCACGACACATTAAACTATCGCCTCTCCCAAACCTCCAAAAAGATGACCTACTACTACTATACTACTAGTACAACCAACTTAGAATAGCAAGCCATGGAACAAAGACAAAAGGGATAAATTCCATGCTTACTCCCAAAAACAAACAATCAACCAAAAGAATGTGAAAGCCAAAATAAATCTTCACAAAATCAAGGATGAATTCACCAACCTTACCCGAAACGCTTTCCACCTTATGACACCATCTCCGACAAATGAGTTTTCAAAGTATATAATTCTCTCTTAATCTCTCATTTTGCCTAGGAGCCCTTTCGGGTTTTCATCCTAGCTTCTCACATTTTTTCATCTCTCTTCTTTTTCCGGCCACAAAACTCACCCGCTCAACTAGCTCTTTTTGAATAGGCCCTTTCGGGTTTTCGACCTATCCGGAGCCCCCAATTTTTACCCCGAGTCGCCCGCCCTTGCGGGTTTTCAACTCAACGGGATTCACTTCATCATCATTTTTTTTATTATTTTTTTTCATTTTTTTTTTCATTTTTCATTTCTTTTCAAATTGAAATAAATACAACATAGATACATGAGAATGAGAATACCCTCCCCCCTACTTAAACTACACATTGTCCTCAATGTGACGACCATTAGAAGAAAAAGTAAACTGAAAATGGGGGAATCGAAAATCGGGTAAATCGAAGATCGAATGCTCAAAACTCATGACAAACAATCCGGTCAAACTCAAATTTCTTAACAACACCAACTCGAATCTCATAAATCAACTCACAACCCGTTCCCTCGAATCACTCAAACAAATGACAAATTCAAATCTTTAAATTTTTTGAGATTTGCACCTAGCTTAAGAGATCGAAAAGATACATTAACAATCTCAATCCTCTAGTGTTAGCAACTCCTAGCTATTGAACTCTTCCCAACGGGTTTTCTTTTGTGGATTTTGGTTCCAAGTGGATTAAGATTGGTTGTGGATCTTTTTAGTGGGTGGGCGGTGGGTGAAAGAAATTTTTTTTTTGTGGTGGTGGAAATTTGATGAGAAAATAAAGGAAAAGAAAGAAAATAAGAGGGTCTCGGGGTGCCCCGAGAAGCGCGTTGTTTAAAGTCGTTAGCTCGACTTAGTACCTTAAGCTTAATCATTGGGCTTGTGCTCCATGTGTGACAATGGTGGTTCCATGTCAATCTCCACTTCAAGTACCCGCAAAATTGATTGAGAAGAACTCTTGCAATGCATTGTTAGCGCTATGAGTGTCAACCAAAAACAAAGAGCACAAACAATACCATCCAAAAATCACTCTAAATACAAAAACAAGTAACACCGTTTCCCCGGCAACGGCGCCAAAATTTGGTGGGTGCGGATTTGTCGAGTACACCTAACCAAAGATAAAATTTCACCTACTCTCATGCACACTAAGCAAGTATAATGGAAGTAGGGGTCGTATCCACAGGGAAACAGGGACGAGCTTTATATTTAGCGGGATCTAATACCTAGATTAAGCTAAGGACCGAGAAACCTAATAACAAGGGGGGTTTCAAGTAGATTATAAACAAACTAAAATTAACTAGCATAATTAAATAAAATGAGAAATCAATATGGAAAGATCTTGAATCCGATTAACATCCACTTCAATTCATTATCGATCATTGAACCTCGACTCTAATTATTTCCATAATTATCTATTGTTGAGAATTAATCTCGTGTTCTCCTTATTCTTAGTTGAATAGCACGATCGCCGTGACTATAAAACTCTAACTAAAGGATAACCTAGTTCGATCGGCGTCTAAGTTCAATCCAATAGCAAAGAATAAACACAAGAGAACCAATAGACTCGCTAATGTCATACACGCGATAAACATTCAACAATTGATTCAATTTCCCCAAGAAATAACCAAGACGATCAGCATCTAAGTTACTCCCTAGTTTGCTACAAATTGATAAAAGAATAAAACAATCCGATTCTATTCTTAAATCTAGCATTAGATTAATTACACAATCAAACTAGTAACGTTCCTAGCATAATTATGCAATAATCATAAAGTATAATCATAGAAATTAAACCATAATCAAAGAAACTAAATAGAGAGGAAAGATCTCACAATAATGCTTCAAGCTTCGATGTTAATCTCGTTCAAGAACAAGTTCAAGCTACAATCGGCATAGCATAAGCCAATTCCATAATTGAAATCTCTAAAAACTAAACTAGAAAATGAAAACTAAAAAGAGAAGATAATAAGAGAAGAGTGGAGTTTTGGAGACTCCTTCTCCTTGAGGCCGCTTGCCTTTTTGGTCCAAAAACAAAGTTTAGTATTTATACTAAAGCTCAAAATCACCCGACAATTACACCGACCTAGCGGTCGCGAGGTGCGAGTCCGGTCGCGAGGTGCGATGAGTACTATGTTTTCCGCACAACTTGGTCGGGCAAGGAGGTCGCGAGGTGCGGACAGTCACGTGGTGCGAGCAAGCAAGGTCGCGAGGTGCGAGAAATCTCGCGAGGTGCGATGTGCGTGCTTGGGCCTTCATGTGTTGGAGCCTCGCCGGGCCGTGCGATGATGCGGGCCGCTCAGAGGCTTGGTGCTATGCTAGGCTACGGCTTGCGGCGATGCTTGATTGGAACATGTGGCGACGCTTGGCAAGTATAACGATGTTGAGTCGTTCCAAACACTAATGCTTCTAGGAGCTCGAAAGTTACAACTTTAACTATAATTAATATACAAAATTACTAACTTTCGCTAAGAGCTAAATAAAACGCAAACGTTAACAATTATGATCAAGACCCTTAGCAAAAAGCACCCAAAATATAATATAAACACCGTATAACTTGAGCGTATCAGTGCCCGTTCAATGCCAGTCTGATTAAAGTTATATGAGAAAAGTTAAGTATGAGTTGTTTCTAAGCTTCATCTTTGTATTAGTATCATGTTTACTTTCCTTATTTCCTTTTGTGTATATACTTAGCTCTCACTTACGTGTACGTCTGTTGTTGTTGGTCAATGTACTTTGACCCTGCGACGACCCATTATAACCTTACGATCTATGTTGAGCAATATTCTCTTTCAGGCTTTCATGATGAGCATGCATAGGGTGGATTCCAAGCGTTGATTTAGTTTAAATAACTTAATTGAGCAGTTTTGGATAGTTGGAGATTTTCGAAATATATTTGAATTTTTAGCTTTGGGGGAATGAGCTTTCAAATGGAAAATTTCACAAGAAAGAGCACAACTATTACCTATTTTCTTTTATAAGTCCCAACTATTGATTATTCCCTGCAGGTCCCAAGTTTACTATCTTGTGATTTTCATAGGTCCTGATTTACTTATAACCGGTTTAGGAGGTAAGATTTTTAAACGTTTACCATCTTCGAACACTTCCAGCAAGTGACAGAGACCTATAAATTGGAACCAACATTTAAAAATCTTACCTTCTAAACCGGTTATAAGTAAGTCAGGACCTATAAAAATCACAAGATATTAAACTTGGGACCTGCAAGGAATAATCCATAGTTGAGACTTATAAAAGAAAATGGGTAATAGTTGGGCCCCCTCTTGTGAATTTTTCCACTTTCAAATCCTAATGAGAGATTTATAATTTATCTAGAATCTATTTTCCAGTGCATTTTCAGATTTTAACTTTTTAATTAAAGTATATTTTGTATTACTATATTTATATTTCACAATGCCTTGCGTTTCATCGCAAAGGTAACGACTCTAAGTTCCTTCAAGGGAAAGTTAATATGGGGGTGTTATAATTTTTGTCCCAATTTGACCCTTTTCTTTATCGACCTCACGGTATTGAGTATGCCCAATAAAAGAAATTAAGTTTTTAGAGTGAAGATATTCAAATGCTGTTTTGTAGCTTATACCTAAGGGTGTGACTCTCTTAGGATCGCTCTTAGGTTTGGTAATAGTCGCCGTAGGTCTATAAGGTATCTCAATTGGAGTAAATGTTTTCCTTGTTTTTGACATTTAGGTGTTGGATGAATTATCAATAGCTCCTTTGCTTCTTCTAGAAATAGGCCGACTTTTGAAGACTGTCTCGATGGAAGGTTTTAGCAAGTGAACTTCGTTGTGTGAGTTCATGCAGCTCATTGATTCTTTGTTGGTCGGGCCGCAATTGCACCAAAACTATATCTAACGCCTCATCATCTACACTACGGTTCCCTTCAGGAACAACGTAGATTACCTCAAGCCTGACAATACGGGTTACAAGATCTACTAGTATGCTCTTCATCTCATCGATTTGTTCTTGAAGGGTCCTTAACATTTTGAAACAGATTGCATATTCTCTACAATGGATCATCATATGGAAGATTAGAAATAGGGAAATGATGGAGATAAGAGAAATGGAAAGGAGTGTACATTTAGAAAAAGAATTTATATTTCCAAGGTCAACCTTCTAAGAACAAATTAGCATATCCTAAATGAATGATTTTTATGCAATGAATGGCTAAACTACCCCTAGGATGCATGAATGTTCTTTTTAGAATGGATGCAACTAGACTTGATGTATGACTCTATTTATGCGTTCAAACCTACAAAGGTTGCCTACATACCCCAAATAGGGAATCATATATGCTTGAGGTTCAAGGAGTTAGAAGTACCGACGAGAGAAGAAGAAGCCGGAGAAGAAGAAGAGAAAGATAGGAGGAACCAAAGACGATGTTGCAACATCCTCAACTACTTTTCGGGCTCTCTAAGGTCCTGTTCTTTTGGACTTATTTTCGTTCATTTTAGTTTAGTTTAGTTTCAATCGGTTCGCTTCGGTTCAATTACTCTCTCTTAGTTCGCTTTCTCCTAGTTCAATTCAATTTAGTTAAGTTCGGTCCAGTCCGGTTCACTTCGCTCGGCTTACCCAGTTTCTCCCAGTCCAAAAGAACAGCGCCTAAGTCTCCTGGGTTTGCTAGCAACAGTCTCTAGACATGATAAATCGACACAAGAAGCGCAAAAAGAGAAACCAAATCAAGATTACATAAGTTAAACCGGGAAATCTCGAAAATTAGCTCAAAGAAGTCCAAAGGAAGCTAGTTAGACAAGAGAGAAGGAAGGAGAGAGAGAAATTGGAAAAGGTTTGAGAAGCAAAAGTGATTTAAGTTGGCGGGTGTTACATAACTTGTGCATGCATGAGGTATTTATACCTTGACAAAACCCATCTTAAGTGGTACAGTCGACGATTTCTATCTTTTAAATTTTTTTGCTTATCTTCTCATTTGAAACGGATAGATATTTAATACTCTTATCTTGGGAAGCGTTTTTGATAATAATGTTACAAACATCTTAACTATTATCCTAATCTCACAGTTTGGGGGCATTGTTATGACATGATTTTTATTGTCGCTAGTTCTTGTATATAAGTTGTGTCGAGACAATGTGTCTCCAGTATGTAGTTACTATAATAAAGAAGGATGGATATGTGTTCAGTGGCGGATTCAGGAATTTATGAATAGTTGGTCACTACCGACTAGGTTGCACAGAGACGGGTACGGGTACGGGTACGGGTTCGAATACGCGTATCCATTATAAGATAATCCATGGAAATCACTCATCTCTTCTCCTTTTCACAGGATCTTGTGGAAGATTAGCAATTTCAAATTCGCTCAATCTGGGAATAAGATGGGTTTTGGAATTGTGTGATGGAGAAGAATGTTGTTCACTTTGTTGATGAGGAGGATTTTGTTCATCTAATTGAGATGGAGGAGGAAGATTTTGTTCATTTTCTTGAAGTGGTGAAAGATTTGGAGGAGGAGAAGGTGGAGGAGATGGAGGAGGAGATGGAGGAGAAGGTGGAGGTGGATTTTGAGTTGGCGTTCTTTTAACAAAAAAAACTTGAAATATCCTTCGTTTTTTTCCTTTTCATTCTGAAATTAAATTAATAAGTTGAATGAGATTAAAAGGTCAACACAATACAATCAAGCACATAATACATGATACATCATTCAAAAATGATTTCTAAAACATTCTAATTTCTAACCTTAGTAACATAATTCCTAAATCACAAATTCACAACACAATCATTTGTCAATTTCGCATCCTAATCTAATTCCTAAATCACAACACAATTGTAATGAAATCCAATTGACAAAAATACACAAATACACAATCATTTGTCAATTTCGCATCATAATATAACTCCCAAATCACAACACAAATACACAATTGTTATGAAATCCAATTGACAAAAATACATAAATACACAATCATTTGTCAATTTGGCATCCTAATCTAATTCCCAAATCACAAGTTCACAACACAATCGTAATGAAATCCTAATTAAATCCAATTGACATCCTAGCGATTAGCGAAGATTAAGAAGGTTGAATTAGAAGAATACCGTCACTCCGAAGTTTGGCGCCGCTCCTGCCGCCGCCTCGTCGCTCCGCCCACTGCCGCCGCCGCCTATAATCGAGACATGAAGAAGTGAAGATGTAAGATTCAACCACAAACATCATCACCAATCATGCCCTCTGCCAAGATTAATCAACCTAAATAGATCTCAAGTTCCTCAAGTTCGAACCTAAATTCGACCTAAATAATCAACCTAAATAATCAACCACAAAGAACCTTTAAATCAACCTAAATTCGAAGTTTCGAACCATGAGTCCATCTGTCCATGACCTCAAGTTCCTCTTCAATGACCTTCGAATAGATCGACCACAAAGAACCACAAAGAACCTAAATCAACCTAAATAGATCGAAGTCGAACATTGAACTTTGAAGTGATTGAACAAAACCCTAACAAAATCTCACCGGCGAACAAAAATGATAAAAAAACTGAAAGAATTATAAACTCACCGATCACGGGTCAATGGCGAAGTCGGCGACGAGTCGCAAGGGTGAAGTTTAGTGTCTCGGCCACTGCGACACTCGCGACTTGCCGACTTCGCGAGATCTACGTCGCGCCTCCGAGGCCCCCGGGTGTGAAGTGCTACTGCCGTCCGCCTCTTCGGGTGAGGGAAGATCTCCGTCGAGGCGTCGGCCGTCGCCGTCGCCGTCGCCTCTTGGGGTGAGGGAAGATCTCCGTCGAGGCGTTCGCGAAGGAGAACGAGAGAGAATGAGAAACTGGGTGAGGGAATGAGGGTTAGTGTTCGCGTGTGAGAAGAGGAAAATGAATTTTTTTTTTTTTTCAAAAATAGTTGGTCACGTGACCTATAGGGACCACTACTAAATCCGCCACTTGTATGTGTTTTCAATTCAACACGTTTTTTATTATCGGGGAAGCACGTTGCTAGGTGGTTCCACAATATTAGGAGGCACTCTCCCATTATTTGACCACTGAAGAAAGGGAGCAAAATATTTTAAGCGGAATCCGAGAATTAATACTTTCGGAAGGCGTAAGGTGCTTGGTGATCAAACCTCTAGGAGGTATGCTACATCTAATCTCCTTTGATTCAATTGAGGATAAAAAGGCAATCATAGACAAAGAAATGGCTTAAGAAATGGTTCTCGGACCTAAGAGATGTCCATGATACCTCTGCTCCCATTTGGAGGGAAACATGCCTTCACATATATGGGGTTCCATTGGGTGCATGGAACTACACAAATATATACAACATTGACTGCATATTTGGGAGAGTTCTTGCCGTCGATTACAAAAATTATGATTGTGCTAAAATCTCGGTCTTTTACCGACTGTCTATTCATAAAAAATACGGAAGGCACGAATGGATAATCATGAATGGATGAGCAAAATATTTTGCTCCTTTCTATTCAATTAAAATATATTTTGCTCCCTTTCAAGGCACGAATGGATGTGCTATTGTAATTTTACATTACCTATTTATTTGCAACCCATTTGAAGTTGTTCCCATTTTTTTTAATCATAAAAATACGGAACTCATGTTTTCTTTTCACTTCTTTTCATAATCTGATTAAAGTGGATAATCATGAATGGATGAGCTATTGAGTTCTTGAATTGTAATGTAGTTTTACATTCCTTTTTTCATTTTTCTTTTGTGATAAAATCCTTTTTTTGTCAATTGGTGGTGTTTCTTAAATTTGCAATTTGTGTTGTGGGATCATATAATTTTGATATCCACTAGTCTAGGTATTTTAACTAATTTTGTACTTTGACTTCTTTTACCTAATTATTGGTATCATTCATGAAATTATGAATTCTGAATCTTTAAAATTAAGATATTCAATTTGGAAATTTAGTAAGTTTTACTTTAACGCGTAGAGCAATTTTAGCTTTGTTTACTTTAAGACTATGTTCTTAAGTGAAATCTACTAGCAACTCCAATTACAGTCTACATAAAAAATAATAGGATTTTGCTAGTTCTCATTGCTTGATCCACAAAGTAAAAACAACTTCGCTCTAAATAAATCACTCATGATAATACATGAAAATGAAGTTCCTTGATGCTCTAAATGTTTACAGAGTTATCCGGAAAGTTAGGTTGATTTTTTAGTTTTATTTTTTTTTTCGAAATTTTGATAATTTGTATAGGGGCCCCTTTATAGTCTGAGACGACCCTGGTATAAATATTTATTGCAAATCCTCCTCTCCTCAAGTTAATGTATCAATAATGTAAGCCACAATATATAGTGATTCTTATTTGATACAATTTGCGTCTTACATTCAGGTACAAATTTACACTCTTTCACTTCTCTATCCATATATGTTGTCGTGTGTCGAGCACATGATGAGGAAGAATGTGAGTTAATATGTTGTGTGTACATTTGTATGTATAGTGAATGAACTCGTATCAAAGTCGGGATTTTTCAATATAATCCCGAGTTAGGCACACAATTCCCTCAACTCCCTCCCCCGCAAGTAGTTCTATTTTTGATGATTTTGGAATAATCCAACTTTTGGAAATGCAAACCGTTATTTTCTATGTATATAAAAATTTGAATTAATATGCGGAGATAAGTTGAAGTTGAAAGTTAAGATTAATCATTTCAGTTTTTCCATCTTGACTAATCTATCAAAGTGACAAGTCTATTAGCACTTTGAGTCCTCATCATACTAAGTAACAACTAGATTTTATATAGATATATGATAGTATTATCTACCAAGGACCCTTGGGTCCAATGGTATGCCTTCCTATCTCCCACTAGCGGACGCCGCTCAAATCTTGGTGGAAGTAAATTTCATGTTGTAGGGTGAGGGGGTGGGGGTTGGGGCACTTGGGCCCGGGTGAGTGATCCCGTGTCCAGGAAGCCTAGAGGAAAGGGGTTGGGGCTCAGGGCCCGAGTGAATGATCAGTGTATGCAGGAAGCTTCTGAGGAAATTCTTCTTACTACGGATTTCCAAAAGCACCAAAAAAATGATAGTATTATCTGAATATATACTTAAAAAAAATTTATTTAAAGCAAAAAAACAAATCATAATTTCAATAAGATTAGCTTGCTGATCATGCAAACCTGCAGGAACAATGTAATTAGTAGAGCCTTTTAGTCCACTTAGAGCTGCACTTTTCAATCTGAAAAGACTACCCACAATTGGTAGAGAGTATTGAAACATTTCTTATAATAATGGAGATGTAAAGGGAGAATAATTGCTTTTGCCCCCACCACTAAACCATTATCAACAACTTAAAAAAAATTAAAGATTAAGTACTAAAAGGCCATCAATTTCTTATTGATTGCAGCTTTGGGGGTTCAAGAGAATATGCATGGTTCTTCCCTTTAAGCTCTATATTTTTCCAACAATTATCCAGCAAACTTTTCAAGCTCCCTAATAACTAATTAAGCATTCATAATACCACCTTCTTTTTCTTCAAAATTTCTTTAAATCTTTACAAAATATCTCTTTCCTTTTCCCTTCCTTTCTTCACCCTTAAGAAACTTTAAACAGACTTGTCGTCCTCAACAATCTCTCAGGGTTCAAATCCAACCGTTGATGGATGACGGCCGGCATACGGGTTGTGAACCAACGCCGAGAAAATCCCGAGTTTGGCCTCCGCCGCCACCAACACCTCCTTGTGTACTTGGAGAGCTCATCCTCTGACGCTTGGCGGGGTTAACATTGTACATTGTTGTCATGGTAGAGAGATCATCAACCGAACCCTCGACATCACTTCCGACATTGGTGGTTGTTGAGTTTGAAGTACCAAATATTGAACCACCATTGTAGTTGTTAGTATTATTACGATCAATATTATCATTATCTTCCTTCATTACTAACCCAAAGTTTCCTAGGAAAATGCATCATTGGTAGAGGAAGTAGAACCCATTTGAGCAGCTTTTTGTAGCAAGGCTGTGGCTGACATAAAGTGAGAACAATTACTAGAGGATGTTTGAGCATGGTGTTGGGTGCTATACAAAGAAGGTAGTGGTGTAGTAGTAGTGGTGGTAGTTGAAGCAATATTATTCGATATTACACCTAATTCTTCACCATTATTGTGGCTGTTTAAGGGATTATTACTATTAGAGATTTTACTTCCAAAAACCCAATTCAAGTTATGGTAATTATTGTCAGTATGAGGATTCGAGCTTGGAACCATAAGAGGGGTATTATGGGAATTTAATGAGTTGATGGTGGAGCTAAGTTGATGTTGTATGTCATGGGACTGGATGGAAACATTAGGAGAGTTTTGTATTGTGTCGTGATACCCTCCAGGTTGAGCTAATTGGCTGCCTAACCATAAAGGAAATATTCCTTCTCTTTGGTTTTGAGGGTGATCAAGGGTTTCATCTTTAGTTGGTGGCCTAAATATGGAGGAAAAATGTTGTGCCATGGCGACGGCAGGTCCAAGATTAGACCCTATAATATGATGGTAGTTGAGGTTGTTTGTTGCGACGGCACTAATATTGAATTGTGCACTTGCTGCGTTCATTCTTGCTGTTTCTTCTGCTAAGGCGTCACAAAATGCCCTATGGGTTATGAAGCTATCACGCCTGCTCAAAAAAAAAAAAGTGCAAGACATTAAATTATCAAGTGCTGGAAATTTTATTAGTATATATTTGCACAATTTTGTGTGATATAATAGAATATAGACCACCCTATATTATAAAAGGAATAATTAATTTTAGGAAAATTTGCCAAAAAACCATTTAAAAGTTCAATTTTGTGAAAAAAAACCTTTTAAAGCATTCTTCGCAAAAAACCACAATCTTAATTTTTTTGGTACGATTTAAACCTATTCCCATTTTCCCAAGTGGTTTTGAGATGCATACATAAGAATGGCCCTTTTATCTTCCTTTTAACCCCTATTTTCATTTACTGGCAGTCGCAAAGACCACCCATATGCACCTCAAAAACCACATCGGAAAATTCGAATAGGTTTCATCTTGCAAAAATATTAGGTTTGTGGTTTTTTTCGCAAATAACGCTTTAAAAGGCTTTTTCGCCAAATCGAACTTTTTAAAATATTTTTTTTGGCAAATTTTCCTTAATTTTAATAAAGAGCTATCATTCGTGTAATATAGTAACTATATAGTAACATAGGATGAAAAACTTGGATATATCACTCATGCTTTTCTTATATCTTTTTTGAGGGGACTCATGCTTTTCTTATATCTATGACAATGTATATGCTTACTTTGAGAGGCGCTTACTAAAATAGCTACGTAGTTTCTTTATGAACAAATTTATTTATAGTATTACTATTTCAAATTACATTAGGAATTAATGATGGATTGAGAAAAGACTAGTATCCAATACTTCACTCTTATCTTTTCTTTTCTTTTCAGCTTTTTAATTCAACGTTTTTCAACGCATAACTTTAACTATTAGTATCTTCAAAGTTGCTAATTTCGAAAGAAAAAAAAAACATAGATATAAATCCAATATTCATACTAACATTTGTTATAAAAAAAAGTATAATCAAGGTGTGTATATAAATAGTATATAGTCAAAGTTGAACTATTATAACTATAACGGTAATTATTAAATGGTAGTCCATCCAAAATATTGCACATAGCTAAATTATTGTAGAGGGGCCATACTAACTTTTGCATATTTCTATACTTGGCCCAAGCTGTAGCCAAATGATGAACAAGGGATGAAACCATTCTAGCTGAGTTGCTGTTGAAACATATAAAAGACAAGCAGAGGGATGGACAAGAAGTTTTGGTTTACTGAAATCTCCATGTGATGAAGATATCTCAAAACAATTATGCAACCATCTGTATATATATGGTACTAAATAATCTAACAATTTCTTTGTCCTTATCTGCTTATATCTACCCCCACCTTCTTACCCCACTCTCATACATATAGAAAGATGTTACTGTCTTTCAAACTGGACAAAGGTAAGATGCCACAACCACAAAAACAAAATCACTATCATTTCTATCACTTTCCTACACCTCCTAAAACACCTCCACCTTAAAACTTTCTTGTTTAGATCACCCCTACCTTGTCATACCCTATATGTACTCCTTTGTTACCATGAAAAGCTATCATATATGAATATGTATTATACATAATCTACTGTATGAGATATGGTTATATATTGATATATTTATTGTGATAGTAGAGTGAGTATTATATGAAAGGTGAAGTCTTTCTATCTCAAAGGTAACTGTTAATATCCTATAACAACTAATGTGAGGCAGTCTCATCAAAACTTACTCCTGTCTAGGAGTGCAATTATTTTCCTTGGATACTATGTACGAAATATTACTTAGATGCATGGACAGTGCTACTGTATGAACTGGCAATCTTGTCATCATGTCCTATGATCTAACAGCAAAAAGTTAAAACTAATGCATTAATTACAAATAAATAAAAATAACCATGAAAAATTATACCTTGAGAATATAGTTCCACAATCACACTTGTATTCCCTAGTTCCACAAGTTTTGAAATGAGCCTTCCAATCTGACTGAACAGCATACTTCTTGTTGCATTTCTCACACTTCCACTTTTTCTCACCATGCTTCCTGCAAAAGTGCTTTTTAATCCCGGTGAGGTCGCCGAGAGCTCTTGAAGGATGATTATGAACACATGTCTTTTCAGGGCAAACATAAACGCGCTTCCGCGGCTCTTTGCTAGTCCTTTGCTTCAGCTTCCATGGTAGGTTATGACCTCGGCGGTGGAGTTGAAGATTTTGATCCCTTTGAAACCCTTTCCCACATATTTCACATAAGAATCTGTTCGTTGCCATTAGGGTTTTTGGTGATAAAGCAATGACCTCTGCTTCTGGATCTAAAACACCAAAAAAAAAACTTTATTATTGTTATTATTAGGTTATTGTATATGTGTATATTTCTGAATATACCTAGCTACAAGACTTCGATCATCATTATACCATAAAGGTGGAGCAAAAGTTAAGAAGAAAAAGATGTTGATATATCAACACTTTATAGAAAAAAGTTTCCAAGTAAAAGTAAAACTAGCTTGAAAGGAAACTTGCCTGGATTGCCTGGGAGGTTTCTCTTCTTCTTAGGAGGAAGCGTGTCATTAGATCCAACAACTGGGGTTTGTAGAAAATTACTATTTGAAATTACTTCTTGATCAGCCATTAATTTCGCGAGATTTCGCTATCTAAAATAAATTATTTATAGCTTCTTCAAGATGATGATGCTTCTCTAAATAACAAAGCTCCACAACAGTTTTCTCAAATTAAACTAGGTATTTTGTGAACTATTGTGCAAAATTAACAAGGAATTGAAAACCGTAGCTAATAAACAAAGTTAAAGAAATTTTGAGCAAAAGAAGAATATAAGTTTGGTGATTTAAATTTCAAATTCTAGAGATGATGAAATGGAAGGAGTCTCTCTCTCTCCTAGTCTCTAATAAACATATAACGAAAGTGTTATAGATGTGATTAAGAGAAAACAGGAGGGGAGAAGCTCAAGGCATGCTATATATGCTCAAAGATCATAATGTAAGAAAAGATTATCAAAATAAAAGTGTAATAATAAAATAAAATAAATGAAGGGTTTGAGAGTTGCTTGCCTATTTCTTACATGAATTTCTTAGTCTAGGGAAATAAACACACACACTTCAAAACATAGAGTGTGGTGGTTTTACCTTTGCTTTTGGTCGGACATCGAGTATAATATTTTTAGTGTGGATGGCGGTGAAAAGTTAAAGTTGGGGGAGTCTGAGAGTGGGAAGAGAGAGGAATGGGCAAAGCACAAAGGTGTGCATGATGACACATATGATGAGGCTAGGAGAAAGCTAATCCTCATCCTTTTTCATTTGGAATGATTACCCCATAATTTGACTGCCTTTTCTTATTTTATCGTTACTATTCGTGTTTATTATCACACCATTTTGTTTTGGCCAACATGAAACAAGTCTATTGATCTCTATTTTCTATCACAAAAGTTTATAATAGAGTTTTAATGATTTTCTACATATCTACTATGATTTTTTTTAATAACGAAACACTAATATGTTAAACAATCTTGAAGTTGATGCAAAATAGAAGTAGCTAGAGCATGATAATTGTTGTTTTCTTATAGATAGACCATGATAATTTACTTTTTAGCAATCGTCTAGACTGAGCTTTCATTGCTATAAATCCCCTATAATACAAGTCTATAAGTTTTATCTATTGTTTAAATTGTTTTGTAAAATTTTGAGTATAACTTTTTGTCACTCTGAGTTCTTCCTATGAGGTTTGCCTATTTGGTGACATCTTAGATTGTAAATTATGCTTGGTTAGCGATGAAATACAAATCTTTCCCTTGCTTAACAAAAAAACATTATCCTCATGGTAGTGTGTTGAGGTTATGTACCTTAGTAGAAGAGTAAATCTCTTTTAAGGTGTATAAGAGAATTAACAGTTGAAAAGGATTATTGAATTAAGGAAGTTGAGCTAGAGAGGATAACTCACCCATTGTTCGGCCCACTTTCGGGTGGAGCCGTGGAGGTGGAAATTTTATAGTACTCCTATTTAATAGTTTTCGTATCTACTTGCTTCCCGTTTTTTTTCTTTCATAGTTTAGGAAATTATATAGGAGGAACAAATAGGAATAAAGGAAGTATAATAAGAAAAAGAAAACGTTATCATTATTTGTGATTTTGTTAAATTCACTTCCATGTGTATTTTTTAATATTTTAACTTTTGATTCTTTCTATTCGTTCAAATGAGTCCCGGAGATCGTGAGAAGGCAAAAAATGATATATCTATTTTCCTAAATGCAATATATTAGTATTAAGAAACTATTAATATAATCTTAAACATGCTTGGATACTTCGCTACTCATTCTAAAAGATCTCCATATCTCACTAGTCTCCCTATTTGGAGATCATTTTATAAAAAATCATCGACCCACAGGCACAAATTATCATCTCACATCCATTTAGACATGAACCATCCTCCCAATCACCATGGAAGATATGATTTGACCATATGTCAGCACTATGCAGGTTATGGGACTTAATATCGTACTCTATCATCATCACCATACTCCCATCCGCACGAACAACCATTATCAAACTCTATAATCATACGCAACACATGTGCATACATTCTTCACCATATGCATTTTTATCCTTCAGTAATTGCTTGAGAGACATCCGACTTTTGCCACATAGTTCTCTGACAGGCCTACGGTCCATAGATTTCCGACTAAACATGATTTTCGTAAAAGAAAACTTTGGACAACTCCCTAGTCAGTGTTGTTCGTTTGAGGATCATTTCGACTCTTCTACGTAATTTCACATCTTCTAGTTTCTAGTTAACAATTTAACATACCATGATTGATCGGCAACATAATCCAACAAAAACTTGTCAAACCATATACCTCACCTAGAGGTACTCGGTTGCTAAAAACTCCGGTGAACTAAAACGATAACCAATCGACTCAATAAACCGAATCAAAGTGAACCCATAATTAAAAGTGCAATAATCAAAAGTTGTTTAAAGTTAACCGTAACATAACTTAACCGAACTGAATCAAACACTAACCAAACACAAACCGAACCGAAACTAATCGCTTCAAAACTCTTAAATCGAACCGAACCGAATTTAACGGGCGAATTGGAACCCGTTCTAAACGATTTAAACTGAATCGAACAATTCCAAAATAATATACCGATAACTACTCTAGATTGTTTTTAAACTGGAATAATTAATAATGTCTCTTGGTTATATTACTAAATCATAACCGAAATAATATCATAACACTCGAATATACAAAATTTGTATATTACAAGGAACACAACTTGAATGAATCTTGAATAAATCGTAATGAGTGATAAGCTCTCTTTTCAACAAATATTATGATTGCTAAAATTATATGTCTCATTAATTTAATAAATCTTACTATGTGAATGCTTAAACCAAATGTTATGATACCATAATTCAATTTAACCATTAATATTATTTCCTTCGTGTTCCATCACTTTTCGAGGCTTAATAAATAAATATGAACGATGTTTAAGTAAGCCCGTCATATAGGTGGCAAGGTGAGTAATCTAATACGAGTGATCTAAGATTCTATAACAATACTTAAGTGAACTAAAGAAATACAAATTTTACATCTAAAATGTTTCCCCAACAAAAAAGTCATACAACTAATGCAAAAAGGTCTTTCTTTACTCCATTTTCGCTTTCTTTACCACCCTAATCTCTAGGGGCCTCAATCTCATGTCCTTGTAGCATGAACTATTGATATTTCTTCGGTTGAAATCAAAGATACAAATTCGCCCATATGAACAATAGAAAGTATAAGTGTATAACCACAACATTAGACCTCAAAAAATTGAACAACGGTAGTAACCCCTAATATGCGGGAAAGAAGAAGTAAATCTAAGGGGAAAAAAATCTTTAAAGCCACATATAATAGCAAAAAGTGTAAGTAAAAAGGCAAAGTTTCGAATCAAATTAGATCCCTACTTCTCGTACTAAAAAACTAATTAAAGAAAAGTAATATAAATTTCCGCAAATAAAAAAAAATAGAAATTAGTTGACTATGAACAAAAAAAAGTAGATCTATGAAATTTGCTTATGTAAATTTTTTTGATGAAAATAGATTATTTTGAACACAAAAAATTCAGCTTTGGGAATAATTACGTAACTATGGCTATGAAGTTAATCCATCAACATTTTGATTTTCTCCAAATGAAGCAACGATAGAAATGAAAAAAAACAAAAATATAATATATTAAAAATAAATTTGAACAAAGACATATACAAAGAAAGATAAAAGAAAAAATTCGGAAAAAATAGTGGATCCTACTACACATAGATTCGTATGTACTACATACCAAGCAACAACAAAGAAAAATTCTATCAAAAACGCATAAATATAATGCTCCACTAACAAAAAAAAATCCAGTTGCTCAAACTTACAAAACCAACTGATGTCAAAAACGTTACAAAACAACAATTGAATTGTACAAAATACTAAATTTGCTACCTTTACAAAATTTTCATCTTAACTCCATAAGCTCGATCAGGGATAATATATTATTCTTCAACATATTCAATTATTTGATGCATTTATACATTATACCTTTCAATAATCGTAAAAGAAAAGAAAGGAAGTCAATAATCAGCCTTCAATTATGAGATGGGTTTTTTCACTCGTGAGAGATAGAGGGGGAGGCCGACCGGGCCGAGGGAGAGAAAATGAGAGATTAGGGTAAAAAGAGGGGTTTTATAGGTCACCTTGGGTTATGGTTTTTACTTTGTTTAGGGTCGTTGGATGAAACCTCCCAAGGGTTGAGATTTGCTCTCACCTTGACTTTTCTTTTTTATTTTCGGGGATAGAGTTAGAGATGATGAGATTGGAGAGTAAATGAAGCAAGGGCTGAGATTTGCTCTTTCGCTAATGAAGGGCCGAGATCCGGCTCATTCAAGGAGGATCCATGCCATTCAATTTTAGACCAATGAGTAATGAGTTGGGCCAAGCACATGATTGATTACATTGCTATTTTGATCAATGGTTGTCATCTCTTCTTAATCAAACGAATGGCCTTTAATTTTCATATTAATTTCATTTGATCATTCTAAATTTCTATTACATAATTCTACTATTATTGCCTATTGGTCTTATTATTATTATTATTATTATTATTATTATTATTATTATTATTATTATTATTATTATTATTATTATTATTATTATTATTATTATTATTATTATTATTATTATTATTATTATTATTATTATTATTATTATTATTATTATTATTATTATTATTATTATTATTATATATGTTGACCATACTTCTTTTAAAAATCGAAACATTTATATAAACTTACAATTGATCATATAACTGTAGTAATCAATATATAATACTCATTGTTACTCGATCGATTATATAAACAAAGTAAATTATTTCAATAAAGTAGTTTATGTTAAACGAAGTATTGTTACTTGAATAAGCTTGTTGACTTATATTCATCTATTTCAATAACAACTTGTTTTAATTCAATTACATCTTATGAATTTCGGTTATAATATATGCTAAACGAAGTATTGTTATCTTTTGAATAAGTAGTTTATGTTAAACGAAGTATTGTTATCTTTAATTAGCTTATCAACTTATATTATTACTCATTGATCATCCGATAACAACTTGTTTCAATTCAATTAAATGCTTTTAGCTTCAAAAGCAATTGAACTTAAAGACGGTTAACTTAAATGAAGTATTGTTATCTTAAATAAGTTTGTTGACTTACATTCATACATTCATCTTTTCAATAACAACTTGTTTCAATTCAATTACATATTTTGAATTTCCGGGTTAATATATCTTAATAACGATTATCTTGAATGGAGTATTGCATTTAAACAAGTTTATATACTTACATTGACACGTTGATCTCATTAATAACATGATTCTTCATTTCAAAACAAAGTGATTTTTCTCAAACACGATTAACTTAAATAGATTATCATATCTTCAATTAGCTTATCAACTTATATTATTACTCATTGATCATCCGATAACAACTAGTTTCAATTCAATTAAATGCTTTTAGTTTCAAAAGCAATTAAACTTAAAGACGGTTAACTTAAATGAAGTATTGTTATCTTAAATAAGCTTGTTGACTTACATTCATACATTCATCTTTTTCAATAACAACTTATTTTAATTCAATTACATCTTTCGAATTTCGAAGTTAATATATCTTAATAACGATTATCTTGAATAACAACATGCATGTTTAAGTTGAATTATATGTTTTTGTTTCGATAATTGCATTTCATATAAATATTGACACCTTGATCTCATTGAATAACATGATTCTTCATTGTTTCAAATCATAAGTGATTTTTCTCAAACACGATTAACTTAAATAGATTATTGTTATCTTCAATTAGCTTATTAACCTATATTAATACTCATGGATCGCATCCGATAACAACTTGTTTCAATTCAATTAAATGCTTTTAGTTTCAAAAGCAATTGAACTTAAATACGGTTAACTTAACTAGAGTATAGTTATCGTGAATTAGCTTTGTCGACCTACATGACACATTAATCTATTTCAATAACGAAGATGCATGTCTAAGTTCAATTAGATGTTTTGTTTCGATAATTGCATTTCATATAAATATGATTAACTCAAGTGTTGTATTGTTATATTGGAATTAGCTTATCGATTACCATGAACACATTCATTAGTCCAACAAGTACTTTGAATAATACAAGTAGATTGTTCAAGTTTCCGAATTAAATGCATTACACTCAAGAACGATTAGCAATGATTACCTACTTACATTGACTAATCTATACACTAATACTTCGTATTTGCTTGTGTTTGCATTAATATTTACTCGAAAGGCAATACATGGATCAATATACAATTCTATAATCAACATACAAAGAAGTAAGATTGTACATGCGAAAAGGAAAGGTAAAATTGAAAATTTCAATACCAATCAAATATTAAATCTTTAATACAATAATTTCAATGTAAATGGGGCAATTTTCAGCATTGCTTTTGTAGACACAATGTAGACACGTCTCTTGATGGTATATCACTCAGTCTGACAAGAAAAACCGAAATGATAACAAGTCCAACCGAGGCCAAAGCACCCGTCGACAAATCACTTGGTCCAAAAACACGATATGAAGGCAAAAGGATGTATATGGTATAACCGATATCGTGGTTACCCGAACTAGTGTGGTTTTTTATATACAAAACCAAATCAACCAAAACCAAATTGAAAATAATGGTTCAACCGTTAGTAATAAGTCAATCCCAATTGTTCCAAACTGAACGTACGCGTCAAACCAAAAGGTAACTATAACGAACCGAACTAGAATTCAATGAACCGAATCGGACTGAAACCAAACCGAAAAAATTTAAACCAATCAATTAGACGGAAACCGAAATCAATCGAATCAAGCCAACCAAATGTTGGGTTTGAACCACGAATCAACTGCTTAACCGACTGACACCCCTAACTCCACCCAAAGAATTGCACATACGCCACCGCGCCCTTCAACCACTTTACATCCATGTGCTACGATTGCCAAGTCATCTTATGGGCCCAACATTGTACGCCTGCACGAGGTCTTCCAACCAAGCTCCCATCATATTAGACCGAACTAGACCTAGTTATTGGGCGGGTCGAGTCGGGACGATGCAGGTCGATAGCGGATCGGGTTATGAAGGGTCACTTCATAAGGGGGTCTCTAGCGGCTCGGTTAATGCGGGTCGCGGGTCGATAATCGGCCGGCGTAATCCACACGTCGGGATAACCTAGTAAGAAAAAATAATGAGTGGAAGAGACAAAAGTGAGTATAATTGAATAGGAATCCATACATGTATTATTTTTTACAATATCTAATTAATTTTTAAAATGATTGGTTTTTTTTTATCGACTCTATACCAGCCTCATTCAATAACACCTCTTCCATTAAAAGCTCACTCACTAAAAGTCCATAAATTGACCCCTAACCCTTGACGCCATCGCTACCTTGTCAAATAACCAGGTGCCCAGACCGAACCGGTAATGGCTACGAGTGTCATGAACATGGATATTTTTATGGAAGAACTTCCCGAAAAAAAGTGCCAACGTAATGATTTAATGTGAGCCACGCATTGCTCCACATTAGGAATTAATATACACAATAGATGATATTAAATATGGTATTTTTCTTATTTTTTGTATTTGTATTTTAGGACGTTTATGTTATACGAAAAGTTATGTATAACTTTCAAAATTATATTTATTAAATTGGAATTATTTAATGTATTTGGTATTTCTGATTTAGGAATTTATACACAGTACTATACACGACATTATTCGGTTCACTTGAACTACAGTGAAAAATAATAACAAAAAAAAATCTCAGAACAAAGAGAAAGAAGAAGAAGGGGGTGGGGGTTTCGCGAGGGAGGCTACGCGGGGGGAGAAGAGGGGATGACTGGGCGCGAAGGGAGGGGGGAGAGGGGCGAGGAGGCGCGACTCCGAAGGGAAGGGGAGAAGGGGCCGAGGAGGCGCGGCGCGAAGGGAGGAAGAGGGGGACTGGGCGGCACGACGCAAAGGGAGGGGGAGGGGAGAGAGAGGGGAGGGGGAGAGGAGATGGGGGTTGCGGGTGTGGAAAAGGGGTGGGGCCTGGTAGGGTTGGAGTAGGGTGGGCGGGCTACGGGCGGGCTACTGGCGTGGGCCACTGTCGGGGTGGGAGGATGCTGGGGTAGGGGCAAGCAGGGGTGTCATGGATCTCCATCTCAAATGTCAATGGCTCAGTGTTTTAATTTCCTGTTAAGTTGATTTGAACATTCAAGAGGTCCTGTTGAAGCCTTGAAACCATGGATGAATAATTGATGTTTGAACATTAGAGCAGTGCCGACGTTTCTTCAAAGATTATTATAAGTTTCTGCGCTAATTTCTTAATCATAGTATTGCAAAGTGCCTGAACATTTTTTTTTTTTTTTGGGGGGGAAAAGCTTAGTACCATTCTCATTCATCCACAAGAAATGGTCCATATAACTACTTGGCAAGACATCAACAGATCGTAAGGTTCTCCCCTACTGCATCACCAACAAAAAGCGCACTAACTAAGAAGACTGACACTACACAAAGGCTCGAACCGATGGTAACAAATGACAACTAACTTTCAATAATGGTGAATCATATGGACAAGTATGGGAGAAAAGAGAGAGGGGGCAGGGAAATTAGCGCATAAAATAAGTGCTCTAATCACAAATACAAATACATAAAATAAATTAAGAATTTAATAAATATAATTGGAAGTTGTCCATAATCGAGTGTAAAAAACTGCCAAAAATACACAAAAGAAAAGGAAGATTTATCCATAAGTATATTAACCTCAATAAAGCATCAGCTGATACGGATTAATTTAGTTATTTCTTCCTTACAGTAGAAATTTCTTCAAGAAGCTTACCGTAAAATTTTCACAAGAACGTGCTTTCCTCTCTACACAAGCGGGTGGCCATTAGCATGCTTTGCTAAAATTAGGGAATCTTTCCAATGAGCCTCCGACGGGCACTCCACCTATAATGAAGCGAGAGCTCCTATCATTGTGATAAAGTTCAAATACTTTCAAAGGGATACTCGAACAATGAACACGGGGCACAAGTTATGAAATGCATAAAACAACCAATCGACGCTTGATACCAAATTAAGGCTTATGACACTAGGACATAATCAACGATTTGCGTCCGATGCCGCATCTCCATTGCATGGACAAGCATCCGACGCTAAAGGCCACGATGCAAATTAAGGAGAGATGATCTCGCACGACAGGACTCGACGCAGCATATCAAGCCATTGGGCCTGGACTTGCGATGTCCGACGCACATGACCCGTGAGCCCCAAGACTACCAAAGCACCATTTGCGCTCGCATGTTGCACTATGTACGATGCAAATATGGCATTTTTTATTAAAAAAATAAAATCCGCTTCCGACATTAGCATCATCCGACGTAAACGCATTATTTATTAAAAATAAATCATTTCTCACAAATCGCATGTCAACACATTAGTTTTACAGCATGGTCTACAAATTGTTCATAATACAAATTCGAATAAAAATACAAAAAAAATTGGAACAATAATACAATTTTTATTGCAAAAAAATTCAAACCACCATCATCACTTTACATCATGAGAGAAAGAAATGAAAAACTAAAAGTTCATATCTAAAAAGACGAAATGCTTGGTCCGCAAATTTCTTCTCCTCCACCAAATCAGAAATTCAACAAATTTGATTTTAATTGAGTTGAGAAACCGCAAATTCAACTTTTTTATTTCAACAAAAACATAAATAGGTGAATTCTAACATTTAAATATTTGCAAAAACAAAGAAATTAGAATTAAAGATGAATTGAGAATTACCTCGAAACCTCATTGATGGAAGAATTTCACTGGAATCCTAAGAAAGCATTTCCGCCAAGAATTTCGTTGAAACCGAAAAATGGAGCCGGAGCAATCTTCTCCCGTTGGCGTGACACACATGGATAAGGCCCCGAACCCATTTCCGTCTGGGATAGGCTTATATATCCGACGCAAATCGTTGGATACAACTATTTGCATCGCATTTAACTTACCTTCAACGCAAATTGGTTTCTGTGATTTGCGCCAAACATCGATCATGCGGTCCGACGCACATGAATCTCGTACCCATTTGCTTTAGTTTTTTACACGAATGTGTGATACATCCGACGTATAAAGTATGATTCGCGCGCGGCACGCCGTGAATGTCCGACACAAATGATGCGCTCCTCCACTTCCGTGTCGATTTACCCGTTGTGCGACGCAATTGAGGAGACGCAAATCAACGCTTTTTTCTAATAATGTGAACTTCCAATTTTGATATAACGATGTTCCTACTCAACTATGTATCCACAAGTAATAATAAAGCGTAACATAGGCAATAAACAACAATAAAGTACACACAAGAAGATTTAATTAGGAAACTAGGATAAATGAACCAATGAACTAGGATTTTCAGTGATATCTATGACATGATAACTTATAAGGCTTTCAAGGTATTCATCAATATAACTTAATCATCACACAAACATGGCCTCTCTCGATCACACAAGATCTCCTTCACCGCGTAGCTCTAGCACATTTCGCCCTAATAATCACATATTCAGTTATTCACTTTTCACATCATACCTTTGTTATCCCCATCCCATGACCTATACTTATAGTTGATTATAGATCATAACATATTCTTATAAGGAAAATACAACAAGATCCCCAACCTAACAATAAAACCTTGATATAAATAAAGTACGTGCCATTATATATCCTCGTTGTTAAATAAAGGGCTTAGTATTAGGAAATTGATAATTCTTGACATACTTAAATACTTATCAAACTATTGAAGATCAATTAAGGAAAGTTCTCCCTTATTCTATCACTCAATTGCTTCATTCCATTAGGAGGGAAAAGTGCTATAGTACTTCGAGAGTCTAATGGCTTTCTTGAGTAAAGATCCTTTGCACCACTATCTTAACAAATGCTTGATGATTCCAATTCAGTCCTCTACTTTACAAATATTGATACCTTTTTTTTAAATTTTTATTCTATTGAAACGTTGATTTTAACTTCCACTGGAAGCTAATTTTATCTTTTAAAAAATCAATATATGTGAATTATATTTGGATAATATTTAAAATAGTAGTTGTCAAAATTTCCATTATCTTAACGTGTTGTTTTTATTTTAGTTTTAAGAAAGATGAACTACATGTTAGAAGATAAATATAAGCATAACAAAAATAACTAATGATTTACTAGGTTTATACTGCATGATGCACCCGCTTAAACAAATAAATAAACTTAAAATCAATCAAATAATACATATAATCTATAACTGAAAAGTCATTAACATCATTATAATATCTCAAACATAAATAACTAATACTACATATAAAATTATATGATAGAATCTCTTTTATATGTGAATTATGACTCAAAAGATATGCCTTGCACATTTTGTTTTTAAATTATGAAATACATAACGTGTAAAATTTATTGTAATACTTTTTATACTCTATATATAGTTAATCAAACTTAATAGATAATTGATTTTGAAAAGAACCTAGGAAACCAAAGAATCCTTTTTGAACTCTCCATGTTCTTCCCAAATGCTTTTCGCCGGTCGCCACGGGCGCACTCGAGGTTCCAAGAACTCAAAAAGTGTGGCAAAGGCAAAGGCAAGGCATCTCGGACCTTCATCTTCGATTGCAAAGAAGACAAAATATGTTAGATGTGGAATCAAACAAGGGAACCTGGGATACACCACTCCAAGGCATGCAACCACGCTTCCTATTAGTTTAATTTCGCCCCCAGGATCACCTGTTAACACGAAATAACTAACGAGATACAATGGAGAGAAACAATTCACAAGATGATCTTCTATGTGAATCATCAAGAACTTTGAGTTTGTAATTTGTGAAGAACACTAGAGAGAAAGTAAGAAGTTTTCTCTCTCAAGCAAAGCAAGAAGATTAATCTCAAAACTCATTTTTCTCTATCTCTCATATGAATGACAAGGGTCATATAACATATTCCTTCGATTAGAGTCAAGTATAAAGACTGATCTCCACTTAATCCCCGATTAAGAATACTTAATCATCATTAAACTAACACGTATGTGCAATACAAATCTGCTATAAACCGTCCACGCAAAATTCACCCAAGTCGATCGGGGGACACGCCATACCCGAGATACACGACAAGCGAGTCGCGAGTGGCGGTCGGGTCGCGACCACACCGAATGTCGCGACCTGCGACTCCAGTCAACCACTGGACTTGCTTTATCTTATCTACGTGATTTCTTATGCATTCTAATCTTAGCATACTAGACCTCCCTCCTCTTCTAGTATATAATCATATGAGCTAATAAAACCCATTACCCTATAAATGTTCCAACAATCCTCCCCATTTATAGGGTCATGTTGAAAAGTTTTCAACTTGCTATAAATCACAAACAAAACATGCTCATGCATCATGGAAATATCTTACGATTGAATCTCCACTTAGTAAAAGTAACTTTACAAATAATTTCGATCATAATGATAGACAAAGCTTTGAATCATATAACCACCACAAATCATTGAAGATACTAATACACATAAGCATAAACTTAGTTCTTAACCTCCGACACCTATGACACCTCGTGTCCATATCCATTCATAAGCATTCCAAGTCAAGCCTTAGACTCGTGAAGTGCCAAACTTCTAAATTATATAGGTAAATCTTTACGCACATGCTCCTACAATTGAGCACTTATCAAAGACTTATTAAGAAACTTAATTCAACTTCTTTTCATCAGAAAGTAACAAGCACTAACCTCTGGATGTAAATAAATAATAAGTGCTTCCTACCTTAACAAAAAGTACTATCCTCATTGAATTCCGAGATCTAACGTCGTATTAGGCATCAAATCGAAGGCCTCTAGCCAAAGGTCGATCAATAGGCTTAAGACCCATCTCTTGTTCATTTTGTTCACTAAACTCCTCGACAATGGTTTAGTAAACGCATCCCGCCAAGTTCAAACTGTGGCTGTGATCGAACAAAATTAATAGCTATACAACTATTCCTTATCATTTCACGCACATAGCTATGTCTAACTCCACCGTGCCTCGACTTCGTCATTGTAGACTTCACTATAAGCTTTAGCTATGGCCGATGCACTATCACAATGAATAGCAAGAGGTGACATAGGTTTGATCCACATGTCAACCTCACTTAACAGGTTCCTCACCATTCCGCTTCCGGGCAACAAGATGCCAATGTAATGAATTTCGATGCCATACGGGAACTCGTTATACATGTTTGCTTCCGGGATGCCCATGAAATAAGCACCTCCTCCAAGAAGAAACACCCATCCACTCGTGGATGAATAATCTTCCGCTTGGAAATCCAACCAAGATCCGAGTAACCTTCTGTAATAAGGTTCTCCTCTTTTCAGAAGTTATTTACATAATCCAAGGTTTTATTCAAATACCTGAAGACTCTTCCTCAATGCTCGTCAATGCAACATACTAGGATTACTAGTATACCTACCGTAGTTTACTAAATAGCAAAAGCTATATCCTATCTGAGCGCTAGTTACAAAAGATACATCAAGCTTCCTAATTAAGTCGTGGATACTCCAATTGTGAACTAGGAGTATCATCATTTCCAACCAAGTGAACACTAGATCCATCTGAGTAGCAAACAGAGTCGAAATTGATTCATTAAACCTCTTAATCACTTTCTCAATGTAACGAGATCAGGATAAAGAAATTGCCCCTTTACCTCTCATTATTCTAATACCTAGAATAACATCCGCTTCACCCAAATCTTCACTGGAGAAGCTTGAAGAGAGGAAGACTTTCGTTTTTTTCACTGCTCCGTAAATCGATCCCAAAGATAAGTATATCATCAACATATAAGCAAATTATAACTCTATTACTGCTATTATCAAATTTATTATATACACACTTATCTGATCTGATTTATTTTGAACCCACTAGACAAATGACCTCATCAAATTTTTAACGCCTACTGTCAGGTGGGTCATTAAGACCATACAAAGATCGAACTAATTTTCATAAACCTTAGTCTCGACCTCAGACTACAAAACCTTTGTGCCGATTCATGTACACTTCCTCCTCCAATTCACCATTAAGGAAGGCAAGCTTTGACATCCATTTGTGAATTACTAGACTACGACCGCAGCCCCACGTTAGGATAAAGTCTAATGGTAGCTATTCTAGCAAACCTATACAAAGTGTCAAAATAATCGATACCATATGTCGCTTAAAACCTAGGACCACTAACCGTAGCCTTATGTTTTAGTAGTATGGTTCAATCGATCTTCCTTTTCCTTACGAATCCACTTACAACCTAAAGGTTTGCATCCTGGAGGTAAATTAGCTAAAATCCAAGTACGATTTCCTAATATTTAATCCATTCCATCATTCACCGCCTTTCCGTAAGGCGTAATCACGAGACTTCATAGCCTCATCAAAGGTCCTAGGATCCTCCTCCATATTATAACAATATGAAATTTGAAATACAATGTAATTTCGAATCTCTCCAACTAAATATAATGGAAAACCGGGCCCAAAAGATTTCCTCTTTCTCTAATTTTCTACTTTTCCTAATTTTCGATGTCAGTAGGATCATGATCATTGTTAATGTCATCCACAAATATCGGGAACTAAATACTAGGTATCATGTCCTTTGTCTGGGAATCGATGAGAATCGAGTCTCATCAAATATTACATCCTCGACTCTATCACAAAGCAGCTTACTGACAGAGACAAAATCATTCGCTCAATGACATAAAACCTATAGGCTTCTGCTTATGTACCGCATAGCCTATAAAAATGCAATCAATTCCTTTTTCACCTAAAAGTTTTCCTTAAGAGGTTCACACTGATACCGTTCTTCTACAACCCCATGTGCACCTTGCTGCAATCGAGATTGTGCTTTTGTTACACCAAAGTTCATATGGGGTAGTCTTATTCTCTTATTAGGAACTCGATTTAATATATAACATGCGCTTAAAATTGCATCACCCCAAAAACCGCCATTTAGACCCTAATTAGAAAGCACGGTGTTAACCATTTCTCCTTTTAGAATCCTATTTTTCCTTTCCCGCTTATACCATTACTTAGAGGTGAGTGCATAGCAAGTGAGCCCATGAATTACACCAATGAAACTAAAATAGCTAGGATTATAGTATTCACCACCCCTATCCGTCCGAAGTCTTTTAACTTTTCTATTTGTTGAAGTTCCACTTTGGCCTTAAAATCTTAAACTTTTCTAGTTGCTTCATCTTTAGCAAATAATAAATATATGTAACAAAACCTGGAAAAATCATCAATAAAAGTCATGCTAATATATTTTTTATTTCCTAAAGAAGGTGAACTACGAAAGTCACACAAGTCACTATTATGCACCAATTCAAGCAATACCGCTTCGTCTAGTCACACTGTGATTAAGGATTCTTTTCAGAATTCCATTAGCATGCATGTCTTACACTTCTGAATCCTTTAAATCGAAAGGCATAAACCTAGCTTAGACACGCCATATAATCTATGATAGTTTACATGACATAAACGATCGTGCCATGCTGTAGAGAATAAAAACATCAAGCATGTAACAGAACTAAAAGGATCAATCGCATTATTAATACTAAATTTAAACATCCCATTACAATAAAATCCTTGTCCAACAAAAATACCACCCTTGAAAATAATAAACTAATCCGATTCAAATACAACTTTAAAACCAAATTTATTCAAAAGACCCCGACACAAGATTCTTCCTAACTTCCGTACATAAACAACATCCCTGAGAGTTAAAGTCTTTCCCGAGGTTAACAACAATTCTACTTGGCCTATGCCCTTGGCCTTTACCGTAGAATCATTCCCCATATACAAGATCGGACCATCATCCAATTCTTCCAAAGACTTAAGAAGTGCTTATTATCGCACACATGTCTAGAGGCCCCGACTCCATCCACCAAGAATCAACTCCGTACAAACATAATTTCGGTAAATCATAGCCACAAAATTCATTTCTTCAATTACATTTTCATGTGCAATCCCACTGGGTTTTAAACAACAATTAGTCAGTCTTACTCTTCAGCTCTTCTGTGGCCGACAATCCCTCTTGGAGATGAGGTCCATCGCATACCCAACAAGTGAGTGGCCTTCCTTCGCTTGTGCAAAGTTGGTTTTAGAGCTGTTTGTTGGATTTCTCGGTCCCACTAGACCCACCAACCTCTACCATATTCACTAGAGACTTAGGAATACTAGTGAGTAGTATCCTTAACCCCATCTCGAGCTCCGAATTTTCCTTTCAATACGAAGATGAGTTCCGAATCGTCTCCACGGACATACCTTCCTTCCTATGTTTCAAGGAATGTTTAGTTTCTTTCCAAGAATGTGGTAATTTATCAACAATGATCGAGGCAACCGTAATACCCCGATCCATCACCATACCCTGCCGCGATCTTATTTGGTTCAAAATATGATGAACTTCATGAAATCGCCTTCTATAATAAAGCCTATCATTAGTCATTTTAAATGAATTAAAAATTACTAACAAGAAAATTTCTTACTTGAAGCATCTTCCGAAATATACTACCTCAAGAGCATCCCATAAATTCGGGGCACTCTCCACATTTCGGGTAATGATCGAACAAAGGGCTCGTAAGAGAAATATACGTGACCCTCGCAATGTAGTCATCATTCTCCCACATCGTTTTCCTTGTAGTCTCCACGGACTCTTCCCTCTCCATCTTTCGTAGAATGGTGGCATGTGTCGAAAGAACATACACCACATTCAAAGTCAGTCATCAAGAAGTGCATCTTCGCCATCTTCGATAACTCCACCCCCTCAAACTGGCCCAACTTCGAAGTTCATACTTATGTCCTCGAGTGATTGAGCCATATCCGAAAAGAAGGAGATTAAACTAATAGCATTGTTGGATACTATCAAACAAGCTAACTGGACACCACTCAAGGCACTATAATGATAAGCTTCCTATTAGTTTAATTTCGCCCTCTAGGATCACCAAGTTAACACGAAATAACTAATGAGATACAATGGAGAGAAACAATTCACAAGATGATCTTCTATGTGAATCAACAAGAACTTCGAGTTTGTAATTGGTGGAAGAACACTGGTATATAAAGTAAAGGAAGTCTTCTCTCGCAAAAAGCAGCATTTGTAACTTCAAAACCCGATTTTTCTCTCTATCTCTCATATTTAATGACAAGTGGTCATATAACATATTCCTCTCTTGATTAGAGTCACATAAAGGATTCCATCTCCCTTTAATCCTCGATTAAGCACACACAATACTTAATCATCATTAAACTAACACGATCAATACAATCTATAAACCATCCACGCAAATTTCACGCCCAAGTCGGGCAAGATACACGTCACGACTGGCGACAGTATCACGAGTCGCGAAAGTGGCTGGGCCGGTCGCGACCAAGGACGCTCCTCGGTCACACTCGACGAATGTCGCGACCTCGCGACCTTCAAATTTACCAACTCGCGGGATTCATTCACGTGATTTCGCGCATTCTAATCTTTAAAGGATACTGTGACTCCCCTCCTCTTCAAGGATATAATCATACGAGTTTTCTATAAAACCCATTACCCTATAAATGTTCCAACAAAATCCATCGATGAAGTCATGGGTATCGGGGCACATGCATTCGACTCGCGTCTGCTGGTAGAGAAGTGCATTCTCTCTCCACGCTCTTCTTTAATTCTGACCAAACAACACCGCGATAAACACACGCTTTCACAATGGTCGAATTAATCAATAATGGGTCTAAAGAACCTAAACAAGTTTCGGCAACCAAGTCGAGGGAATCGAGCAAGAGGTTGAAATCATGATAATAATGTTTAAATGGAACAAGAAATCCCTAATTGTAACACAATTAATAAGCCGATGCTCATCTTCCCGCAATCGATTCGGAAGATATTCAAGATGAGATCTTGCTTTTTGGGAATCATCTCGTCAGGTGTTACATTTGGGGTGCAAATCCACCATTGCTCGGTGTTTGAAGGTTTTATTAAACGAATGGGGGTAAGTGGGGGGTGGATAAAATTGCTTGAATGGTAAGGGATGTTTATTGTTGGGATGCTTGAATTTGGCGAGTAAGGATAAGGTGTTGAATGGTGGGTTCCGATTCTTTGATGGGGAGCCATTGATTGTGAGGCTTGAAAGAAAGATATGGAGTCGAATGAAAAACGATGGAAAAATTTACCAATCTGAGACGAATTACATGAAGCCGACCGAGAAGTATTGGGGAGATAAAAGCTTGTTCAAGATTGTGAGTCGCATTGGGAAGTTTACGTAAGGTGGATCACGCCACCTTGGACAGGGGACAGACTGCAATATCCAAAAGTGATGATCGAAGTGGAAATTGATCAATACTTTCCCGAGGTGGATATGTTTAGGAATGAGAAGAATGTCGTAGTTGAACGTAGTAGTGTATGGTGGAAGCCTATTCCATGCGATTGCTTGAGAAGGGTATGGTCATCAACATGGTCGAGTGTGTTAAGAAGGGGGAGCGAAGAAGGCGTTAGGTGGTTAAGCAACTGCCGGAGCAGAGCCCTGGGGCAAACGGGCATTGATAGTGCATTGCTGTTGGGCATACTGGGGTGCATATCAATTTGATTCTGGTCAAGTTCCAACAAGGGTTGCTTCTCCTAAGAAGGGTCGAAGTTTGAAAGTAGAACTTATTTAAAGAAAAACAAGTTTGACATTTTAAGCGCGAGAAGAGTTATTTTATGCGATGGAAGATGTCACGAAGAAAGGTGGTGAGAACACATACGATGGTGGAGAAGGAGCGAGGGATCGAAAGGCCCCGCAAGAGCATGGATAATATACAAAGCGGGGAATGTCCGGGCCGAACAGGGTGGCTAAGCAAAATGAGGTAAGGAAGTTCATTTCGCTCATAATGTTAAGTTGTTCGGCTCAGCGAAACAAAGGTAAAGATACCGGGACTGGGGATGCTTTATCAAAAAATCTTTGTGATGGGCGGTGTTTCACAACTAATAGTTGTGTGTCGATAAAGGTAGAATAATAGTTGGATAGAGGGAGCCCCGAGGCTTTTGATGTTGATAGACATGGTACTAGCTCGATTAATTCATTGCAAAATTGTGCCGAGTTGGACCTAACCCAGGTTTACTTTTGCTCTTTTGTTTATGGATGTACCATAGCGGAAGGGAGAGAATGGTGTTGCGGGATTCACTTAGTTAAAGTGAGAACTGATGAGGCTTGGGGGGTAAAGGGAGACTTTAATTCCCGTTCTCAATCTTGATAAGAGGGGGGTGGCCTTCTCGGGTGAGAATTCGTGAATGTGTCATTTCAACCATTAGAGATTAGGTGGATACTGTAAAATAAGCGATATAAAGAATATTCGGGGAGGGAGGTTTTATACGGGGACTAATAAATAAGAAGGGCATGAGATAGTGTGTTCGAAGATAAGATAGAGTTTTGAAGCACGAAAAATGGCTAGATTCCTATGAAAATGTTGAAGTGTCATTTCTACCCGAGGGGGATTATGAGACCACGATCCATTAGTTATGTATGTACCACGATAATAATGGTACTCAGGAAGCCCTTCAAATTTTTTAACATGTGGGTGCAATCTCCCATGTTCATGTCCGCTGTGAATGAAGCTTCTGGAGGAAGCCCGTAAGTGGATGTATCATGTACGAAGTCAGTGCGAAGCTTAGAAGTTCGAAAGATGATCTAAAAGGGATAAACAAAGAAGGTTTTTCGGATGTTCCTATGTTCCGGCAACCAAAGCTTATCAAAGCTTCAAAGGTGCCAGGACTTGTTTCATGGGCCAACCTAATAATCCCGATACGGTCATGAGGAGAAAATAGGCGAGGGAGGAGTATAGGAAAGCACGAGTCCGTATATAGGAGCTTTCTTGGGCAAAAATCTAAAGCTTTGTGGAATGACAAAGGCGATGACAACACTAGGTTGTTTCACCGAGTATTAAAGCTCGAAGAAATGTCAATAAAGTCCATGCCATTCAAAATGGTGGGGGCCACGGGTCTGGAATGATGATGGGGAAGTGTTAAAGAGGCTTTTGTGTGAGTTTTTATAAGGAGTTATTGGGGAAAAAGTTGGAAAATAGGTGTCATTGTTAAAAGAGGTTATTATTACGAGGGGTGTCGGGGCTCACGGTGAGATCAACAAGGGTATCCGGATTGCGGATTTACGGTACCGATGATGTGAAAAGGGCTTATGTCAATCCCAAATGACAAAGCACACCGGGATTGATGGATATAAAAAATACTTCTTGAAGCGGATAAGGGAAATTGTGAGCTCGATGTAGCCTTGGACTGTGTTAGATTTTCAGGTTTGGAAAATTGCTCAGTCGGTGAATGTGACCTCTTATTACTTTAATTCCTAAAGTAAAGAGTCATTCCCATGTTAGTGATTACGGACGATCTGGGTTGTTCTGGTGCAGCTATAAATGCATCATCAAGTTATTGAAGGAGCAGCTTAGAATCGTGTTACCTCATTTAGTGTCTCGCAACTCATGGACTTTTTGTTTCGATTAAGAAGCATCTTGCATAATATCTTATTATGTCGGGACAGATAGTAAATATGTGCGAAAGGGAACGAGGGGAAGAAAAATGTTGCATTACTTAAGGTAGATATACAAAAAGCATATGATGCAGACTGTTTGGGAGTTCTGGAACATATGATGAAAGCATTACAATTTGCTAGATTCATATAGGCGGGTGAGTATTTGTGTAACCCAACCCCTATTTACTCTTATGCTTTCCATTGGATGCAGCCGGGGTTTTCAACTGCAAGGGACTCAGAGCGAGGAGATCGATATTTGCAGCTCTTTGTTCTTTGTATGGAGTATTTACTGGAAATGTAATGTCCTACATTGGAAGATGGATCAATTTAATTTCCATCCAAGGTGCGAACTCTTCGGTGAATCACCTTTGTTTATCGAGATGATATCATATTATTACTCGCGAGGGTGATTTCCTGTCAGTATGTTGATGCTCCGGGGTTTGAAATTCTTTCTTGAGAATCTCTTGGTTTTAGTTACTTTAGTCCACGAAGTGTTAATTTTGGGTTGTGGTATGGACAACCATGAGTTACGAAGAAATTGTTGCTTGCTGGTTTTAAGCAAGGTAACCTTCCTTTTAAGCTATTTGGGTGTGCCGCTTAGTGCAAAATTATCCTGCGGCGAGATTGTGAAAAATGCAGTACTTGAGAAAATGTTGTGTAGGGTCAGATGTTGGAGCACCAGGAATATGTCGTTTGTTTGGAAGGAAACAATTAGTGAATTACAGTCTTGCTTAGCGTAAGTGTTTATTGGTTACTCAAATCTGCTTAATCACACAAGAAGATTATAAACGAAAATAAATGCTATTTGTAGATCCTTCTTATGGTCGGAGCTCTTGCCATTCCACGAAGCTCAGGTTGTCTATATTTGTTGGTATGGTTTGCACACCTAAGGCTAATGGTGGGCTTGGATTGGAGTCATTGAGTCATTGGAACACAACTATGGTGGGTAAAATAGCTTGGAGTATAGCTTTGAAAAAGACAAACTTATGGGTCAAGTGGATCCATGCCATGTACATTAAGGACCGACCATGGAGTAGCTTTGCTGCCCCCAAACTCAGCTAGTTGAGATATTAAATACATTTGTAAGAGATTGAAACATGCAATCATCAATGTTTGTGGTGAAGCATGGATGGGGATGGCTAGATATAGTGCTCTTGACATGTATAAACAATTGCGTGACCTAGACGAGGAAGAGTGTATTGGTGGAAAGACATATGGGACCATCATAATGTGCCTAAGCCCTTTGTTTCATTGGGTGGCTTGCTATGCCCACGAGAAGATTCTGAGACTAGAGATAGTTTGTATACTTTAAATATTTATGCATATGATGTGTATTGCATTATGTGGGGACGCGAAAGAAGATCGTGGGCATCTTTTCTTTGGATGTAGCTTCGGAAACGACGTGTCTCGGGGAGAGTGAAAGCTTGAAACGGTATTAACTCCACTTCAAATAATATGGAACAATTCTTGGGTTGGATCAAAAGAAGATGCAAAGGAATCAGAGCGGGAGGCGGATTATTAAACGAAGTATTCTTGCTACTGTCTATGTCATATGGCGATAAAGGAACAATGCCCCTATGGAACTTGCATATACACAATGTGAGTAAAGCGTAAATGACATTAAATATACTATAAAACAACGAGTTGGAAGTAGGTTACCTAGAAGGATGAGTGATGTTGATAGAAATTGGTGGATGAACATGGGGAGGTTTCGTTTTGTAATATGGTGAAGTTGTATAGTGGCTTGTCCTCTTTGGGACTTAGGATGTATAGTTGATTGAGCTTCAATATATTCTTTCTTACTTACCAAAAAAAAAACTTAATAAATAAAGATATATAACCTAATTGCCATATATCTTCAAATAACTCAATCACCTCAAAAAAATAATGTTTTAAAAATAAATAAACAATAAAAATCTTAATTTCTTTTTGTTATCTTTCTTTTTTCAAAAGATAATTATATATTGAATATTTTACATAGCGCTTGAGTTTTTCATTAATTTATAATCAACGATATGATCATTCGTCAAGTTAATAATTTAAGATGATGATAAGATAATCAAAGTAAAGAACAATATTAATCTTTGATAATAAAATCTAAATTTTTATGTAGCATCTACATTACATTTTGTTGGAATATTACTAGATTTGTTAAGTAAAGACGTAGGCGGTTTGCGTGTACTTGGCGAGTGCATAGAGAGTATGGACTTTAAGCGGCATGGATTATACGAGTTTTTTCAAAGATTTGAAAATGATCTTTTAGAATGTTAACTTTTTTTAGTACCCTTTACTCCGATTCGGTAAAATCCGAGTGCGCGGCAACCAACTTTCTCTAATAGTTTAGATCATGGGTAGCGGTTATGAACTGCCCACCAAACAAGATATCCGAGTTTTGAACACCTCCCATGTGATCGTAAGATTAGTAAATGAATATGGGTCTCATTTTTAAAGTATTGGGAAATTCACAATGGTGACCGCGAACTTTTAGAGTTTCCCAGGTGGTGACCCTCGGGTTTTTTTTTATTCCCATTGGTAACTCTTAATTATTGTTTTGGGTTTCGGATGTAACCTTATACAACAAAAAACCATTAATTCCAAATAACTTTCCATTAGAACTAATGTCGTTGGCTCTGAAAACCAATGTGCTTCCGATCATTTATTGGTCGATTTTGACGTCAAATCGACTCTTAAGGGTTTACAAATGACGAATCAATTCCTTAGCCGATCAATTTTTATGTAGGAAAACCAATTTAGACTTTAAATTTGATCCTTAATGGCTAAAATGAGCCCCAAACCTTTAACCGAGCTATATTTGCGGCATCCATACCTAAACCATTTTACAAACACGCAAACCCATACATTTGTTCTAATGAAATGTTAACAAAAATAATGGTTTTTTTTTACTCTATAAGGCCATATTTGGGAATAACACAATAATTGAGGGTTACCAGTGGGAGATAAAAAAAGGATTAGGGTCACCGATGTGAAACTCGAAAAGTTTGAGGGCCACCATTGGGAATTTCAGTAAAAGTATTTCACCCTCTATGTAATAGTAACATAAGTATATCAATATGGTTTCCCTTACTTTGAGAAATAAAATGTATTTCACCCTTGGGACATCCATTTTCCATCATTTTAGAACTATTTTCCACCCTTTCGAAACAAGCAATGAAAACGGAAACAAATGAGTTTTCCCATTAAAGAAACTATATTAATATTTCGAGTTGGGGTGAAAGTTCGGTGTACGGTTTGGATATACACATATTGTCCAATCTAAACCAAACAAAATTTGATTTCAATTTTCAAATCCAAATCAATACCAATCGGGTTTGAGTCCAAAACAATCCAATCCGGATTTCCGGGCACTAGATTGGATCGAAGCGAAATATCAAAAAAATTTAAACTCTCCTCATATATCAAACTTTTTTCTTTGCTATTTTAGATGAGAGCTTGTAAACGGGTTGGGTCGAATCAAATTCTTATCGGTTCACCGGGTTAGCGGGTCCAACCGCACCCTCTCGGCCCTAACCCAACACCTTTATTGACATGTTTATCAAGCCACTTACATAGGCATAAACTAAAGAAAATGATCTTATATATATCCTAATCTACTAGCTTCTTATTTACTAATATCTTACAAAAAAAAAAACTAAATCGAGACAACTAAAGACTAAATCTGCAATATGACTTGCTTGTGTGGACCCGGTTCACGTTAACATTAGTGTGGCACCAAGCTAAAAGCACGTATCGTTTCAAACAATCCACTATATCATTCATAAACCCACTATATCGTGCAGAAACTCACCATATCATTCGAAACATACTATATCATGCGAAACTACGTCATTTTTAAACAATCCACTATATCATTCATAAACCCATTATATTATAAAGAAACTCACTATATCATTCATGAATATCTAATATCTTGTAGAAACTACATCATTTTTAAGCAATTAATTATATCATTCGAGACACTTCAATATATAATGCGAAAACTCACTATGTCATTCGAACACTTACTATATCATGCGTAAAACTATATCTTTTCGATATGTTAAAGCACGTGTCACAACGTACATCTTCACTGCATGTTAAAACATTAAAATTAAATCCTCCACTATATGTACTCGTTAATAAAATATACAATATTGTCTACCTCCATTCTTTTTTAATCTACTGTGAAAACTTTCACTTTTTGGGTCGTTTTCTTTTAATAGTTACTGCTATTACTTTATCTATAAAAGGTAAATGTCCAATCATTATTTCCCACTTTTAACCCACATGTGGTCACTCACCAAATAAATTAACCCACTTAAAACCCCCACTTGTCCCATTTTTCTCTCTCTCCTCTATTTTTTTTATTTACTTTTTGTACTTCTTACTCCCCACTTTTCATAATTCTTCTCATCTCTCTCACTACTTTTACATTTTGCCTTGGTTCTAATGAAAAGCAAAGTGTGTAGATTATTTAGAACCGAGGTAGTATATAAGTTCATTATATCTCTATAAATCTACTATATGATTAATATCAATTACCAACCGGTGCATATCAATTAGTGTGCACCGGGTCCATTTAAGTTTGTTTGCTAAATCTTACTTCATCCGTTTTAACTTTTAACTTGCAACGGTTTGACTTTGTATACTATTCACCAACTCCAATTAGTTTATCTTTGGTGATTTATAGTTAAGGAAAAACATATTCTTGTGGGATCTTGTTAGGTGCGTCTCAATGTATAATTTTCGAAAATCTACTTTTCATAATTTTTGATAATCGGTAAATAAAGATATTAATGATTGAAGTTATTCGTTAGCGACGTGAAAGTCAAACGGTTGCAAGTAAAAAAGCAGCAGGAAGTATATAGTTAAGAAAAAAATTGGAACTATTTCTATCAAACTAATGATAGTAAAAGTAGCACGGTAGTTAAACGAGTTAACGTGTCCTGTTCGGGTTAATGTTTAATCCTAACCCAACCCGTTTAGTAAAGGGGGTCATGCGGGTCAACTCGCTTATTGTAACGGGTTCAAAACCTTGATCCAATCCCACAAATTTCATAGGAGCGGTCGTATCAATTTTTACCACCTCTATTTTAGATATATGTACTTTATAAGGGAATAATTTTCCTTGTGTAATGGGTAATTACGGTTCTGTTGTTCGAAAAATAATCTAATTGTACAAATCACGCACTACCGAGTTACACACATGAATTGAATACAATATACTAAACTCCGGTCCCAAAGATCCGAACACTTGTTGGGACACGTAGTTTAAGGTGATAAGTTGTAGTGTGGTTATCAAATGTTATTTTATTTAAAAAGTAGATGTGATAGGAGTTGGTGTGATATGTTTTATTAGAGGAGAGAAAGTTGGGTAAGCTTTTTATTGATAAAAGGTAGAGTGTGGGCCCAAGATTTGTAAAAGAAATAATATATTAATAAATGGGACCAACGCCAAAAATGAAAGTGTTAGCTAATTTGGAAAAGACAAAAAGGAAAGTGTTAATAATGGAGTAAATGAACACTCAAAATTAAAAAATCGAATGTTATTGAAAAAGTTTCTTTTAAATTTGATTTAACATTTTATATTAAAAACCATTGTTCTTGTTAACAAATTTTTTTAACTTTGTGTAAATGACGCTTATATAGGGTAGATCAAGGTAAATCATGGTAAGAGTGAAGGGAGATAGGTAAAAGACAGCAAGCTGACAAGAGCGGTGAATTTTTAGAAATGTGGAGCAGTCGTCTCCTTATGAGCTGACTTTTCCTGGTAACCTTAATATTAATCATAATCTAATGATGCTTTTCTTTTCTAACCCCCTTTGTTTAGTATTTCATCTTTGGATTTTTCTTCTTGTACGTTGGTGGCTTTAGAATATTCTTCCCCTCTCGAACACCTCCTCAAGCATCAACTTTCAGAGGGTCTACATGTGAGATTTTTGATTCCTCTCATCTTTTTTTAATATTATGATCTCTTTTGATAATTAATGAATTACTCCCTCCGTCTTTTATTAGTTTTACCTATTTTGACTTATAACATTATTAAATACTTTATTCTTTGAGTCATTTGTCTTATATATGTAATGAAAAATATAATCATGTGGGATATCGTTTGATTCGTCTCAATATGTAGTTTCGGAATATCAAATTTTTATAATTTTTACAAATACATCTTAGAGATATTATTACTCAAAGTTTTACATCGATAAATGTGAAAAATCAAAACGGTAAAAGGCTAATAAAGGACGGAGGAGGAATACCATAGGTTAAAACTACAAAATCATATATTATTCATAGGTTAAAAATAAGGCCAAGATAACAGATCTTGTGCAAAGTTACGAACCATGGAAAATTTTGAATGGAAGGATTTGGGGAAAAGCAACCTGTTGTCACCAAGGGTATGTTTGTTTCCCTTGCTTGTCTTTTTACCTTGAAGACTACTTGCTTATGTATTTTCGATCGTTTGTGCATGCAATTCGAACATGGCCTTATATAATTGCATAGGCTAACAAATTTCAAGACTTGGATGTCCTCAATTTTAATTTTAATTTTAATTAGTAATCTTCAAAATTTTACTTTTTCAAAATTCAATATATATATTTCTTTATGGCATGAGATCTTGATAGACGTCTTTTCCTGTAATTTGATCTCGATTGGGGAATTTTTTTTTTTCTATATTGAATCTAAAAGGCTAATTATTAGCAATTAGAAAATCTATTTCTCGTTGATTGGTCCACATCCAGTAACTACTTATGAATAGTTAGTCACTTCTAGTTCTAGTCATGTAATTTTACGCTATAGATTATTTTATATTCGCTATGTTTGGGGAAAGCATTTTAGGTACGCTTAATTGATAAGGTCTTAAATATTTGCAGTCTTAAAAAAGAATTAGTAGTATTTGGGAAAGCACCCAAAATAAAATTATAGATGGTTTAGAAGATTGAAAATGATAAGTTAAAGTTTTTGACTTTTCAAAATCAAATGAGCTGGAGTTTTGGAAAACCTTTCTAAATGTTTGATAACAATTAATTTTGCCAAAATAATTTATCAATTTAATGAACTAATGTTGTCAAACACTTAACCTAATTAACTGTCTTATTGTGGGTTAAGCTAAATTATCGATGTCGACTAGTATTGTCGAATAGAACCCAGATACATAAATAAGTATTTACTAGTTGTAAAACTCATGTGATGTATGAACTGCCTCTTGTACTATGTGTTTTTAATTTTTTTTTACTCTAATCTGAAAAATTTACAATTATCCATACGCCAAATAAACTACAAGCAATTTATTATTCACGTTGCCTAGATGTAATTAGAACTCGTATAATATACAGGTCGTGGTCGAATGCATTTTGTGCTATTACTTTTGATTTTCTAGATATCTTTTTATGTAAGCATATAAAGAGAAATTAAGAATCTGAAGAAGACAAAATAACAAATTATTTCTCCTGGGTGTATGTACTTTTTCCTATTTATTGATTAACGTTTATGCCTTATTCTTCAAACCGAATTTATTTGGTTAGCGCTTATTTGTTACAATTGTATAACTTTTGAATAAAAGGGTTATCATATACTTCCTACTTTAACGTTTGAATTTATAACTGAACAGGGATGGGCATAGATAGGAGATAAAAAGAGAAAACTCATGTGCCACTAGGAGAGAAAGAGAGAACATAATACTAAAAATAGAAACGTTGCAAAAGTGATAGAGAATTGCTAAAAGTGGGAATGATGCAAGGAAAAATGGAGGAAGTACATGCAGCTATACGTTATGGAAAATTGTGGTGTAGGCACAATCTCCTTTCAAAGTCTAGGTTTAAGTTTTGGTGGTTAGCTAACACATGAAGGACTCTTAATGAGCACTCTAATTTCATAAACTCTCAAAACCGATTTTATTAATGATAAATATGCTTTTATATAGGCATTACGACCCTAACTATACACGGACCGGAAAAGAAAAAATAACAAAAAAATAATTGTCAATAACTAAATAAAAGATAAGCTAAGGGCACGTTCTCCCCGGCTTATTTTCGGTTGATTGGTTCGATTCGGTTGATCCAGTTCAATTCGGTTCGGTTCAGTTACGTTCAATTGGTTCGGTTCGGTTCCTAAATGATAATCATTACTATTATTTAGTTATAATTTAATTCGATTCGATTCGGTCCATTCGATTCCGGTTCAATTCGATTCGGTTCGATTGGTTGACCGCCCGCCGGGCCTGGGCCTTCGGTTGTTTTATGCCGAAGAGAACGAGGCCCTAAATCTAATCCTAACAAACTAATACTTGGGCGGCAAGTATACCTCACCCATACGCCTATTATGTTTATTTTCCTATTTTACATATAACTAGTAATGTGCTTAAAGTAAGAAAAAACTATTCTAAGTAGAATAGTTAAAACTTACAAGCAAAAAGATCATAAAGCAATAAACTCCTAACCAAAATAGAATCATAATAGAATTAGAAAACTATAGAAGTCCTAATAGAACTAGAACTTTACAAAAGGACGAAACCATGATTGATTTTACATCATTCCCTCCTACAAACAAAACATGACCTCGAGTTTTATCCGGTAAGAAAGGAACAAGAGTGCACATCACTAAAGGTTCCCAAAATGCCACCTCCAAGAAGAACAAGATAAGTATCATAACCTATACGATGCCTGACCTTGAAAGGTTCTTCTACGATAGGATCTTGCTTCCCTTTTGAATTGTTGTAGAACTTCGCGCATTAAGACTCGAAAAAATACAATGTCACCAACTCCAAAAGTATTCGTCCGGTAGGTGCTAATTGTAATGCATTATCCGTCCTCTATTTTTTGTTCACGTTGGTTGATCTATAATCAATAGACTTAGATTAAATAGTGGGGTTAGCTTGCACCACCCTTGGAGGTAGTGAGTCTAAGACAAGCGTATTTCCATTTGCCTTCGGGCTATACATATTGGTTCATTCATTGTGTAAAGTCTCCATATCGGTTGCCATGGGCGACCAAGAAGAATGTTAGAAGTCGTCATGGGTATAACATCACGCCAAAGCTCGTCCTTGTGGTTACCAACGGAGAATGCCACCAAAGCTTGTTTGTCAACCCTCAAAGAACCATTATCATTAAGCCATTCAACTTATATGGCCTCAAATGTTGTCTTGTAGGAAGACTCAAGTTATGCACGAGACCACTAGCAACGACATTTGTACATGAACCCCATCTATAATCGGCGCAACTCTTTTCACCCACTCGGCATTTCGTATGAAACAATTTTTTCCTTTTGCTCTTGACCATCTTCTCGCTGCAAATCAACATGGAGAATATTTCTATGTAAACCTACTACCTTATCATGCATTTCAGGTTGTTGTACTTCTTGATCCTCCCAGTTGTTCTTCCACCTTAACCCTCAATTGCTCCATTTCTACCGCAAGCATCCTCTCTTCCTTCTCATTCTCATTCCTCTAGAAAGATAATCTGACCACAACATTGTATGATCCTCAAGAGACAATTACACATTAGAGCATGACTTTGCAACATGACCATTACCTTGGCACTTAAAACAACGAACACCCCTTATAGCCACTACCCATGAGTAAGTTCAACCTTCTTTCCCTTTTCTTCAATGGAAGTCGTGGAAGAACTATGAGTTGAAAACTATTAAGTTTTTTGGGCTCAACTCCCATTTATATATGCTCCTCCCTTTTGTGCCTTGTTCCCAGTCCTACTTAAGCTTCTTTCTCTCTTGATTTTTAGCCCTTATAGTTGGATTAACAACATTACCGAAGAACTAATAGTAGCTCATCTCTACCTTTTACTTCATGCCCGGCCTTAACCCCTAAGGTATCTACAAATTTCATCTGTTCTTCTTCCTTGATGTCACACAAAATACACAATGTAACACCCTAGAAATTCATAGTGCGGAAATAATAATAATAATAATAATAATAATAATAATAATAATAATAATAATAATAATTAATAATTAATAATAATAACAACAATAACAACAATAACAATAATAACAATAATAATAATAATAATAATAATAATAATAATAATAATAATAATAATAATAATAATAATAATAATAAATAAAAAAAAAAAAAAAAAGGACGACGGTGGAAAACATCATCATCACGAGAATGTCACTACTATGAAACGGGTTTAAATAACTAAATGACTAGACCAACTTAAATAAAATAAATTATATAAATAAATAGACAACGAGATAATTGAAATGAGGGAATCGTACTCAAACAAAAAGAAAGTTTTAAAATGAGAACACCTAATAAATTAATCCTCACAACACAACCGGAGCCTTAAATCCAAAGACGCCCAACATGTTAAGCACGTAAAATAAATATACAACGGTCCACAATCGGTGGGAAGTAGCTAAAAGCTCTCCCGGTTCAAGTCGTGGAATAAGATAATACCTCGTACGTAAAGATTATAACAACCACTAGTGGAAAAAAAGACAAGGGTATGGTGCAAGGGCAACGGTTTATTGAAAACCGCAACCCTTAACGTGAAGGGATGCGGTTATCTCTAAAACCTTGATCCCTTTAAGATAAAGGGCTGCTGTTGTTGGGCTAACCGCAACCCTTTAAGATAAAAGGTTGCGGTTTTGGGCTAACTGCGGCCCTTTCGGGGCCTTAAGGATTCTAATGCCCTAAACTCCCTTCCTTTTTCCCTCATATTACCGCGTTAGATGAGCCATTCTCTCTCTCCTTGCATCTCCTCTCTCACGCAATTACGCCCCTCATCTCTCCTCTCACCTCCGATTTTGGGGACGAATCCCGCAAAGACCACCGTGCCACTTGACGACGCCACCGTGCCACCGCAAGCCTCGCGTCCCCTCATCTCTCTCCTCCCTATTTTCTCCCTTTTCTCTCTTTCCTCGTCGAAACCCTAACCTTTGTTTCTTCTTCAATTTCTGCCTTTTTATGCTCTTCAATTCTAATTTTTTCGTGCTTTTATTGTTGTTAATTTCGCTTGTTGGAGATTTCCACGATATAGGAGACCAATATGACACGTTCCTCGTGCAACCAAAACGTTGCCTTCGTGGGGTCGCACAAAAGCCAAGAATCGCGCTAATGTCCTTCATCTTAAGATGGTAAGATTTTTTGTATTTTTTATGATCGATCTCGATTCGATGATGTTTTATTTAGTGTTTATCTCATATGTCGATTTTCATACATATGTATAGTGTACAGCTTGGGTTTGTGGTAGAAATAAAGCGATCGGTCCAAACATGTTGCGGTGCATGTATCTAAGACCAAGGCCCCATATTCTTAACCCGATAATGTGAGGCTTGCTGTAAGTCTCTCCATTGTTGCAGTTACCCGAAATAGTAAACATATAAATTATAAAAACCGTACAACGAACAACTTGATATTTGACCGAAGAAATGCTAAAAAATAAGATTAAGGATGTAATACATCAACTTTTAAATCCGAGATGCATAATATTGTTGGTCACCATCGGTCCAATTCCAATGGAGTCAATGACTCACTCGGTTTTGACTCTTAGATGATAAAAAAACATTGAATAAATTAGCCCATGAAGTTAACGTACACTTCTAATCTATTGTGAAGTAGCAAAACCATGGTTGTGTATCTATATAGGAAACAAACTTTGGTATATTATCGTAAGGGTAAGGTTGCATACATTGTTAGGATTTCTTGATCGTTTGTGTTTGTTTTTGATGGCTAGGCGTGCTTTGATTCATTGTTAGGATTTTGCGCTTTTTGTATTTCTAGGGTTTTAATTTTTTTATACTTCATAATCTATACTTCGTAATACTTAGTATGCTCTCTCTTACTTTCTAATTTTAATTTTTATTCGATTTGTGATTACTTTTACTTGATTGAAGTATGTAATTGAATGAGGAATTAGGGTCATCCCTTTCTGCTCTTTGATAAGAGATGACAATGAACAAGGGTTGGTCATCCATCTGGGCTATGCCGATTCTCTCAAGCCACTGTGTAAATTCCCGATTCATTCCAAGGATGCCCTTATTCATACAATACTCTATCCGATCGAAGATCAATTCGTATTTGTTATCTTGATGGAGAATGACAAGGTTAGTCTTCCCGCCTTCTCCTATGCTAGTCTAAATATGTTTCACATGTCCGGGTTTGATTTGATAGATTAAGGTGATTAACCATTTAAATTAGTCGCTAATCTATGTGGTTTGGCCATTTGGAGGTACTAACGTGGATTAGGAAGGGGACTAAATCTCTTAGTCCCTTCATTCTTCCTTCCATCATACCGCTAAAACACGGGATGGAAATCTCCTCATCATGTGTCGCCATTTGTTTTAATTTCTTTTGGCCCTCTGGGATACTTGAGTTCCAAGGGAGTGTGAACCCGAATAATGAGTTGGAGTGGTTATTATGAAAATTGAACTAAATATTTCATTGGTTTAATGTTATGCTTGGATTTCTGTCTAGTTTCTTCCGCACGTTGAATTCGTGATGTGTTTTAGATTTATTGCATTTAAGCCAATTGAGGGTGGGTGAGATATCAGCCCGGTGAGAGTCGCACCGATATGTTGTGTTTGATTTTGTATCGTGTAGGAGTGCTAGTAAGTGTAACCTGTTTCATTATTGGGTTAAATATTCTTATTGCAACTAATACTATTACAAAAAGTAATATTTATTAAAATGAGGTTTCAACCAGAAAAAATCACAAGAAAACATTAGAGAATCGAAAAAATGAGTTATGATTGATAAAAATCGGTTTAAGCAACGAAAATAATTTTAGTTGTATAGAAATTAGGTGACTCATCTTGGATTGTGCAAATTACACGTCAAACTATTCTATCAAAGATAAAAAAATAAATCCAAACTCGCGACTTGTATATATAATAAGAATCATCCATCTAGTTGCACATGTGTAAAGTTACCGTGAGTAAGCCGTGTTAGGACCCGAGTTTCTTTGTTACTATCGTCCATTTCGAGTCCTAAAATCCAATGACGTTTGATTTGGATTTAACCTATCATCTCTTATGTCATACTTCTCTTATATGTCTTTATTCTATAATAATAATAATGTTAAGATATAGCTTAAATTTGAAAATAATAATGTAAAGATGTAGCTTACCTTATATTATCGCTCCCGATTGTATAAAAATTTGGATCAATTTGGATGGTTCTTCCACATGGGTCCGCTTCACCTAGGAGTGTGCTCGTGCCTAATATTATATGTTCTTGAGATATTGTGAATTCAAGCTCATCGACCTTGAATTATATGTTCTCGTTGTTTGCTTTTTGTTTTAGTAAGTTATTGATTGTTTTTCAGTGTGGTGACTCGTGCTTTCATCTCCGAGAAGTTTGTGTCACCAAATATCTTTGGAACTAGCCGCTTTAAAAATTATGTATCATGTTTTCGTGCTTAATCTTTTTCATTACAGTACTGCACATAATACCCTATGACCGCATCTATTGTTTATAAAACACCCTGAAATGAACGGAGATGGAACTTATAGATGCCCAATGGACCTTTATGGTTCTACATCAACCAAGGGATCATATGGGGGAAATACATCTTTGGATTTGGCATTCGTGCGAAAGTAATCCTAGAGAGGGCCGAGAGAGTCGCTATATGTTGTGTTGGGAAATGGAAGCAAACGAAGAGGTGTTTTCAAGGATCTCCTCCTCTCGAGCGTATTCTCTCAGAGAAGTCGGGTATACGAAAAAGCCCTCATCATCATCAAGGGGATGGAAATGGCTTAAATTGTCTACTCTTACTGCCATAGTAAACAATGAAGCCAGAGCAAGTGAGGGGGGACTTGAAAACCCTCAACCTTAGCTATGCTCTAACATTAAGCTTTTCTAGCCATTTATGATTATCATTCCCGAATCATGTAACTCTAACTGCGTGAAAGTCTCCCCGATCACAATATTTTCCCCTTATTTAGCCGGGATGCGTGCTCCAATATGTTTAAAGGCTCATATTTTTTTCAGTTTCGCTTATAGCACTTGTGCTATTCGGAGCTTTCAGAAGAGCTTGTATTTCTCAGCTACGTCTACGAATGGACTTTTTATTTTAGCAAACTAAGAAAGAGCGGACATAAGTGCCGGGAAATCTTGATATATTTGTCTACTTAGTCAGAATTATAACATGATTCTTATTTTCTCTATATTCGTATTAAAAACATAATTTGTAATGAAAATGATAGTTATATATATATATATATATAACTCGTTGGGATCATTTGGGACAAAAAAATGCAACTTTTTTTTTTTTTAGTTTTCTCCGGGTCACAAGGGCCGTTGGCTTTTCGGTATAACCGCATCCCTTTATCCATTATTAAGGGTTGCGATTTTGAGAGATAGAACCGCAGCCCCCTTAATTATTAAGGGTCAAATTAACAATCGCAGCCCCCTTCCAAAATGCCAAGGGCAAGTAGGGGGCTAATGGATGTGGTCAAAAACGATTACCCTTAGCCACTTGACCGCAAAACTCGGCCTTTTTCCTCTACGGAACATCAACATGAAGAACATGAGGATTTTAGATGCTTAACGCGTAAAACGAGGATCACATACTCAAACATCTAACACCAAAGATTCGCGGATAAATTAACATGAATCTAACAAGAGTATAGAACATACCTCTCGATGCGTGAATTCCTCTTACACCACAAGCCTTCTAGTGGAGATCCTTTAGAACGTCACCAACGTCGCTCCTCTTAGTAGTCAGGGTCCACGAACAACCCTTGGATCACTACGTATGCTAGGACGGAATAGAGGAGAACTCTCGTCTTTTGGAGGTGTGTAGTGGCCGAATGGGGGGGGGAAGGAAGAGCAAGGAAAATCCCGATTTTTCCTCTAAAGACGATGTATTGTTACTATACTTTGTAACTCCCATATGTCTATATATGGTGGTTACAAAGAGATGTGTCATGAGACTTTATCGGCCTCATAATGTCACACATTATGAGTCTAATAAACTCATGAGTTACAACTCATCCTACCCATCTAAAAACCGCCCAACCATTTCACAAATGGATTTGGGAATATCCAAGGGTCGTCACACTCAGGTGACCTCATAGGACCCAATATAGATGGTTGTAGTCAGCCCGCCGTATACTAGGCCAACAAACCGCAATAGCTTCAGCAAAACGTCGTGGTCACCTCAATATTGGTGAAATATATTATCTCCATAATTTGTCCATATAACATTTAGTTTGTTACACTCGATCGAGGACAAAATCCTTCAATCTCCCAATTGCCTCAAGAACAAGTGTGTAACCTTCAAACTCCTTAAGTCGCTTAATGTCTAACTTGATGACATGGTAACATCATATGTAAACCATACCAACTCAAGTTTATACTTGAAATCCAAGTTCAACTCGCGAAATAAATGATTAACTCCCTTAATCTATTTGAGCACAGCCATGCATTTTCGGTTCTCGGCTCTTCAAGAGGCCAAGACACCAACCCTAACTCTTAGGAGGACTTTTTCCGAGCCTTGTACAACCAAAACTCCCACTCGATCTCGTAGCAGCCCGATCATTTGCCTTTATAGCCTCCTTTTACTAACACGACGTTTTGCGGTGTCAAAAAACATACTAATCCTTAAGTAAGAATAGTTTTATACTCATGTCAAAGGAATCAACTAAATATATTAATGAGATTCTCGTAAACCTTTTAGGGAACTCCCACTAGGTACCGCCCCAACGTGTATCAACTATACACGCCTTATGGAAATGATTAGACATCTCTATGTCCCCATAGCCCATGAAACTAGCGCTATCAATCAACTGCAATCTAGTCCATGAAATAGAATCATTTACGTTCAACTTTAATGATTCGAACTAGGGACTAAGGTATATTATAACTCCCCGTTCACTCGGATAGGGGTTTCATTTGTCAAATCAAGATTTGACAATCCTATCAAACGTTATAAAACACTTTGAACATTTTATTTAATACTAAACCAAGATTAAATAAGAACATAACCAAACATATCACAAGAGTAACTACAACCGTGAACTAATTAAAAGTAAATAGTACACAATCAAAACCACTCTCCTACATGCTTGAGCCCTATGGCCCTAGTATGACTCTCATGCTAAGGCCGAGGCAATGATTTAGTCAAAGGATCGCGACACTGCTATCCGGTATGAACTTTGCTAACTATTACATCTTTTCTCTCAACGATTTCTCGAATGAGATGAAACTTCCCAAGTACATGTTTACACCTTTGATGTGATCTTGGTTCCTTAGACCGAAGCTATGGCACCATTGTTATCACAATGTAAAATAATACCATCTCCAACACTATGCATTCACTCCTAGCTCCGCAATGAACTTCTTCATCCAAACGGCTTCCTTTGTTGCATCCGCCACAAAGACACGTACTCAACTTCTTTGTAGAATCACTGACAATGCCTTTGTAACACCCCAGAATTTCAAAGCGGAAAAGAAAGAAATAATAATAGTATTATAGGACGATGGCGAAACAACGCCTTCCGGGAATGCCACTACTAATACAAAGGTATTTAAATAACTATGTGAAGAGACCAACTTAAATAAATAATATAAATAAATAACTAATTCGAGTATTCCAAATGAGAAAAAAATCTAACTAGAAGTCTGGGCCTAAAACAACTATCATTTCAATGCTCCCAACTCAACCCGAACCCAAAACCAAAGAAGATTCCCATCAACATAACATGCAAAATATATAACAACAATCCACAATCAGTGGGGAGTAACTAGCAGCTTCTCCCGTAACAAAAAGAAACCAAAGCATGATTCGAGACATAGATTAATCAGAAAGGAAAGCATACAATCATGATAACAATAACATGCATCCAAAACCATAAAGCTCACAAGTGATACAAGTGATAATCAACATCAAGTATACAAGATATAGTGAGTAAATCAACTCTAGAATACTTAAATAATAATAAAACAAAAGTACAACAAGTTATTGAGTTCGAAAGCCGAACGCTAGTGAATCGCACTCACTTCCCAAGGTTTGTCGGACCGCAATCTCCAGGTCGTGTATGGGCTTACGTTCCCCAACGCCCGTGTCCAAGAATGACCAAACTCCCGATGCGGTAGAATACGCGAACTCCCCGACCTCTCGGACGACAACAATTAACCTAGGTGTACCCCCTAGTTCGCAAAACCAGGTGGTTGGTATGTTCTTCACCTAGGGGACTACATCTATCTCACCGGATGTTCTTATCTCAAAAATAAAATCATAAATATCATCAAAGTATCATTCATCTCAAAAATATTCGTTAAAGGGGATGCCACCTACCTTATACCCATAATTCATCAAAAATAATTCTTCAAAAATCCTAAAAGTAGTAACTTACACACTTACAACAAATATCTCAACAACAAATATTTTGCGCACTACAAAGCACAAACAACGACAATTAAAGAGTTTACAACACCAACAAAGATCGGCCTAAAATGAATCACATCAAATAAGATCACCACTAACTCCATGGCTTATTAAATAAATGAAGCGTACACGACTAATCATTTTTACATAAACCAAACGTAAACATAATGATACTCAACAATACTCACAAACAACCTTATAAACACCCAGATTCTAGGAACATAAAGGTCACAAATTATTTCCGATTAACAAGCCCCTTAAATAATTAAAAAGAATATCCTCAAACTCAATAAAAACACAATAATAATTATTAAACTAATAAGCACGATCAGTAAAATAACACAAAAATTATCATACGACCATTATTGCTCTATGACATGGTACAAATTTTATTTCTAATTTTCGGACTATAAAAGTATTTTTAAACGTTAATTTACAGAATACTCACTAAAGCTAATATAATAATAAAAATAACAATAAACGCCCAAAAATTACCAAAAATTCACATAACATGTATAAAATCACGTTAATACATAATATATAAAGAAATGAATTTTTAGGCCTCAAAAATAATTTTCAGATTTATATACTGACAGACACGAAAATGCAAAACAGATAAACCAATTAAATAAACCTGTAAACAGTAGGCAAAAATTATTCCAAGGCATGTAATACATACTACACATATAAAATGATTCAAAAAAATTAATTTCAGCAATTTTAACATTCGTTCAATAATTATTTGCAATTAAGCCAAAAATGCACAAAATACCAAATAAATCGAATAAATACTAAAACTCTGACTAAAATTATTTTTCTGTATACAATATTCATACAGAATGCCTCAAGTATATTCACGTCAAATTTCATCAATAATTTCATTCAAAAGTATTTTAAACAATTCCTTAGCGTAATAATCTAATACCGAATAATACCTAATAACTATTGTTCTAAGATAACTACTAGTTACCTGGAACGTCGGAGGAGAGCTGAGTCAAAAGGGATTTGAAAAATATGCGAGCAATCCAATTCCTCCATGAACGATAATTGTAGCAACAAGTCACTAGGCGTTTCTTCTTGAACGTTGAAAACTTTTATTTGCATCGCCCTGTTCCGATGATGAATCCTGGTGATCAAACCATCGGAATCTAAATTGGTCAGCTCAAAGAGAAGATAAAGATGTTATAAACGTGCTGTCCAAATTTGAAGATGATCCAACTGTTAGATCTCCGACTACTGTTATTTTCGTGAAGGTGTGACAGAAAAACCGGGTTGAGCCTTTCTCTTCTTTTCCTCTTCCTTTTATCTCTTTCTTTCTTGAAAACGGCATGGGTCAAATGACAATGATGCTGAACTTCTTTATTAAAAATCAGAATTTTATGGCAAGGAAAAATGAAGGGTTTAGGAGAATGTTAATGAGGGATTAAACGAGCATTACAAGAGATCCAAAGGTTAGCTTAATAAGCACCAAAACTCTTCATCCTCCACTCCAAAATGCTGATTTTCGGCCAGCATAAAACGCCACACGTGATGTACCATTTCATCACCCTAGTCGGTCCAACAACGTTACAAAATCGCTACGCGACAAAACTGCATCCTAAACGCATAAATAAATAACGAAACTAATATAACCTTTAAAATAAATAACTAACAACTTAAAATAAATATATATAAATATATCACAATATATAAATATATATATACACATTTTCACAACACATTCCAAAATAATTTAAATAATAAATTATTTATTTTTACGATAAACATATCATTTTAAAATAAACTAACACCAAAAATAAAGGGTGAAAAATTACGGGAGGTTACAATCACTCCTTAAAAGAGTTTCGTCCTCGAAACTTCAAACAACCAAGAGACAAAAGAAAATACTCTAGATAAAGAACATTAAGAAAATGTAAATCGATGGATTTTAGTTAAGAACTAAACAACTTTTCGGTATAAAATTTGATAACTCAAATAATATATATTTTATTTTGGAAGACCAAAAGAGTTGTATAGCAAAGAAGCACCGTAACAACAATCATTTTATAAAAATGTGAAAGAACCAAAGACAAGTAATAGAAAGTTTAAGGAAAAAAACTTTGCACAATAAACTATAGGTAATTTTGTAAAAGAAAGTGAATAAATATTTACGTAAAATTATAAAAGAATAAATCCGACCATACATAAATATTTTTAGAAAAGAAACCAAGAAGAAAAAGTTCGTAAATAGATAGCCAAAACCAATTTAAATAGAGGTAACCACACTGGCTTATACTCCACTTAAAGAGATAAGAACACTTTAATAAAGAGTAGCTAGCCGTTTTATTAAAATAGCACTTACGAACACAAGTCATGACATAAGTTATAAGAACGTACATCCTCCTAAACATATATATGAAAATTAAAGTTCAAAAAGAAATTGAAAACATTAAAATAAATTTCACAACGACGAAACACTAATAATAAATAGGCGATAAAGTAATAAATTATTAACAACAACTATAAAATTTGCCAAGTCGACACAAATGTGCATGGAACCACCCATTGCAACCTAGTATCAACAAAACAATATTTGAAAGCCTTCTTATCAAATCAACATTAAAGTTTAACGGAATCACCCAATATAAACTTAATGTCAACTCAAAAAGGAAATTAAATCAAATAGATAAAATGTGTCAACTTATCAAATTGACATACAAGCCAAAGGAATCATCCATTATGACTCAATATCAACTCAAATAAGTTTAAAATTTAGACTTATCAAATTGATATACAAGTCAAAGGAATCACCCATTATGACTTAATATCAACTCAAATAAGTTTAAAATTTAGACTGAGTATATAAATTTCCTTTCCAAAGAATATAAAACAAAATAGTTAAAGTCGATAATTAAATAAGAAGTAAAGAAAACAACCAAAATTTTGTTATGAAATGAGAAAGCACTATATATTTAAACAAGAAACAACAAATAGTAAAACGAGATCCTTTCACGTATTCGAGTTCGAAAAATAATGCCAATAAGAAAAGTAAGTAAAGTAAAAAGTTGTTGAATGCTAACCTTTAAAACAAAATAGTTTGCGTCTACATTTCAATCTAACACCAAGACAACCCATTAAAGTACTTTTATTTTCAAAGACTACAAAACTTATTACCATAATTAAAGGCTAAACTAGGATTAGCATGAAAAATAAAAATATTAAAAGGAAAATATTTATAAATATAGATAATCAAAGACTGTAAGAGAAATTTGAAGAATATCTTGAAAGACAATTTCACAACCCCTTTCTTTTTCCAAACATTATAAAACAATTGAAATTAAACGTTTTCAAAAAGAGTATGTCAAAATATTAATAATAACAAAATTTGAAAAATCGAAAAATAACTCTAACATAAGTATAAAATTTATTAAGTTCAAAGATCTAAAATATAATTTGGAATATAAATTCAAACCGGAAAGTTTTGTAAATAATAAAACAGATACGTAGTACTCACATAAACAACAACACTTAATTGAAAAAGAATAAAGTATATACCGCCTCACATAATAACATATACTATCAAGCAACTAGCAAATAAAATAAATGCAATGCAACACACAAGACTATATTAAAATAAAATTAAAGCTTATTTTTAAATTGCAAAACACAAAACAAATTAAACACACAACTAAACCAAGAAGTTATAAATTACTTCGCCCAGCCACACTCGATAAAAGTGAAAATAAATTACATGTAAGAGGCCCCGCAAATAAGATTAGCAAACTTGGTAGACTAATTCCACCAATAATACAAGTAACTATACATATAACATATGCTCCATAAGTATGAGAGCACACCACATTCCCATAAGGCTTCCCTTTACTTACTCTACCCATCAAACTCTCATTATAGTGAAACTACTAAACTTAATTCTAACCAAATTGTATTTCCTACTGCTAACTAATAATTCTAAAGAATCATTAGCAACTGCTCAAGAGTTTAGGAGCGTTTGCTCGATACCAACCGTAACACCCTGCATTTCAAAGCTAAAGGAAGAAATAATAATAAGACATAAGGACGATACAAAACATCGTCTTCCGGGAATGCCACTACTAATACAAAGGTATTTAAATAACTATGTGAAGGGACCAACTTAAATAAATAATATAAATAAATAACTAATTCGTAGTATTCTAAATGAGAAAAAAATCTAACTAGAAGTCTAGGCCTAAAACAACTATCATTTCAATGCCTCACAACTCAACCCGAACCCAAAACCAAAGAAGATTCCCATCAACATAACCTGCAAAATATATAACAACAATCCATAATCACAGGGAGTAAGTAGGCCTTCGTAACAAAAGAAATCAAAGCATGATTCGGACATAGATTAATAAGAAAGGAAAGCATACAATCATGATAACAATAACATGCATCCAAAACCATAAAGCTCACAAGTGATACAAGTGATAGTCAACATCAAGTATACAAGATATAGTGAGTAAATCAACTCTAGAATACTTAAATAATAATAAAACAAAAGTACAACAAGTTATTTAGTCGAAACCGAACGCCAAGAATCGCACTTAACTTCCTAAGGTTTGTCGATCGCACCCTCCAGTCGGCCTACGGGCTTACGTTCCCCACTCTACCGTGTCTAAGAATGAATAAACTCCCGATGCAGTAGAACACGCATAACTCCCGACCTCTTGACGACAACAATTAACCCTGTGTTTCCTGATTTCGCAAAACCAGGTGGTTGGCATGTTCTTCACGGGACTACATCTATCCCAACCGGATGTTCTTATCTCAAAATAAAATCATAAATATAATCAAAGTATAATTCATCTCAAAAAATATTCGCCAAAGGGATGCCAATCATTACTTATACCCATAATTCATCAAAATAATTCTTCAAAAATCCTCAAAGTAGTAACTTACACACTTACAACAAATATCTAAACAATAAACATTTTGCACACTACAAAACACAAACAATGACAATGAAAGAGTTTATAACAACAAAAAGATCAAATAAATGAATCACATCAAATAAGATCAACAATCAACTCCATGGCTTATTAATAAAAACAGTAGTACACTAATCATTTTTACATAAACCAAACGTAAACATAAAGATACTCAATAATACTTACTGCAACCTTATAAACACCACAAAATCCAAAAACATATTGTGTCAAGAATTATTTCGATTAACAAGCTCTCAAATAATTAAAAAGAATATCCTCAAACTCATAACAAAAACACAATAATAATTATTAAACTAATAAGCACGATCAATAAAAAAAATCAAAAATTATCATACGACCATAATGGCTCTACTAATATGGTACAATTTTTATTTTAATTTTCGCACTCTAAAAGTATTTTTAAACGTTAATTTACAGAATACTCAATAAAGCTAATATAATAATTAAAAATAACAATAAACGCCCAAAAATTACCAAAAATTCACATAACATGTATAAACGCACGGTAATGTATAATATACAAAGAAATGAATTTTTCGGCCTCCAGAAATAATATTTACGATTTATATACTGGACAGAAACGAAAATACAAAAACATATAAACCAATTAAATAAGCCCGTAAAAAGTAGGCAAAAATTATTTCAAGGCATGTAATACATACTAAACATATAAAATGATTCACGAAAAATAATTTCAGCAATTTTAACATTCGTTCAATAATTATTTTGCAATTAAGCCAAAAATGCACAAAATACCAAATAAATCGAATAAATACTAAAACTCCGACAAAAATTATTTTTCTGTATACAATATTCATACATCATGCCTCAAGTATATTCACGTCAAATTTCATCAATAATTTCATTCAAAAGTATTTTAAACAATTCCTAGCGTAATAATCTAATACCGATTAATACCCTAATCACTATTGTTCTAAGATAACTACTAGTTACCTGGAACGCCGAGAGGAGAGCTGAGTCCAAAGGGATTTGAAAAATATGCGAGCAATCCAATTCCTCCATGAACGATAATTGTAGCAACAAGTCACTAGGCGTTTTTCTTGAACGTTGAAAACTTTTATTTCGCATCGTCCGTTCCGACGCATGAATCCCGGTGATGAAAACCTCGGAATCGAACTTGGTCTAGTCAAAGTGAAGATAAAAATGTTATAAACGTTATGTCCAAATTTGAAGATGATCCAACGGCTAGATCTCCGGCCACCGTTATTTTCGTGAAGGTGTGACAGAAGGAAACCTGCCGAACCTTTCTTTCTTTCCTCTTCCTTCTTTCTCTTTTGTTTTCTTGAAAATGGCGTGGGTCAAATGACAATGATGCTGAACTTCTCTTATTAAAAAAATCAGAATTTTATGGCAAGGAAAAATGAAGGGTTTAGGAGATTGTTGAAGAGGGATTAAATGAGCTATGATAAGAGATCCAAAGCAGTTAGCTTCAATAAGCACCAAAACTCTTCATCCTCCAATCCAAAATGCTGATTTTCGGCCAGCATAAACGCCACACGTGATGTACCATTTCATCACCCTAGACGGTCCAACAACGTTACAAAAACGCTACGCGCAAAACTGCATCCTAAACGCCTAAATAAATAACGAAACTAATATAACTTTTAAAAATAAATAACTAACAACTTAAAATAAATATATATAAATATATCACAATATATAAATATATATATACACATTTTCAAAACACATTCCAAAATAATTTAAATAATAAATTATTTATTTTTAACATAAAATATCATTTTAAAATAAACTAACACCAAAATAAAGGGTGAAATTTACGGGATGTTACAATCACTTCCTTAAAAGAATTGCGTGTCTCGAAACTTCAAAACAACCAAGAGACAAAAGAAAATACTCTAGATAAAGAACATTAAGAAAAAGAAATCGATGGATTTTAGTTAAGAACTAAACAACTTTTCAGTATAAAATTTGATAACTCAAATAATATATATTTTATTTTAGATGACCAAAAGAGTTGTATAGTAAAGAAGCACGGTAACAATAATCATTTTATAAAATGTGAAAGAACCAAAGACAAGTAATAGAAAGTTTAAGGAAAAAAACTTTGCACAATAAACTATAGGTAATTTTGTAAAGAGAAAGGAATAAATATTTAAGTAAAATTATAAAAGAATAAATCAATTCATAACATAAATATTTTTAGAAAAGAAACCAAGAAGAAAAAGTTCGTAAATAGATAGCCAAACCAATTTAAATAGAGGTAACCACACGGGCTTATACTCCACTTAAAGAGAGAAGAACACTTTAATAAAGAGTAGCTAGCGTTTTATTAAAATAGCACTTACGAACACAAGTCATGACATATGTTATAAGAGCGTACATCCTCGAAAACATATATGAAAATTGTAGTTCGCAAAAGAAACTCAAAAACATTAAAATAAATTTCACAAACGACGAAAACACTAATAATAAATAGGCGATAAAGTAATAAATTATTAACAAAAACTATAAAATTTGCCAAGTCGACATAAAATGTGCATGGAACCACCCATTGCAACCTAGTAGGAACAAAACAATATTCGCAAAGCCTTCTTATCAAATCAACATTAATGTTTAACGTAATCACCCAATATAAACTTAATGCCAACTCAAAAGGAAATTAAATCAAGATAGAGGAAGGTCAACTTATTAAATTCACATACAAGTCAAAGGAATCACCCATTATGACTCAATATCAACTCAAATAAGTTTAAAATTTAGACTTATCAACTTGGCATACAAGCTCAAAGGAATCACCCATTACGACTTAATATCAACTCAAATAAGTTTAAAATTTAGACTCGAGTATATAAATTTCCTTTCCAAAGAATATAAAACAAAATAGTTAAAGTCGATAATTAAATAAGAAGTAAAGAAAACAACCAAAATTTTGCTATGAAAATGAGAAAGCACTAAATATTTAAACAAGAAACAACAAATAATAAACGAGATCCTTTTACGTATTCGAGTTCGAAAAATAATGCTAATAAGAAAAGTAAGTAAAGTAAAAGTTGTTGAATGCTAACCTTTAAAACAAAGTAGTTTGCGCTCTTACATTTCAATCTCAATACCAAGACAACTCATTAAAGTACTTTTATTTTCAAAGACTACAAAACTTATTACCATAATTAAAGGCTAAACAAGGATTAGCATGAAAATAAAAATATTAAAAGGAAAATATTTATAAATATAGATAGTCAAAGACGGTAAGAGAAATTTGAAGAATATCTTGAAAGACAATTTCATAACCCCTTTCTTTTTCCAAACATTATAAAACAATTGAAATTAAACGCTTTTTCAAAAGAGCATGTCAAAATATTAACAATAACAAAATTTGAAAAATCAGAAAATAACTCTAACATAAGTATAAAATTTATTAAGTTCAATGATCTAAAATATAATTTGGAATATAAATTCAAACTCGGAAAGTTTTGTAAATAATAAAACGCATACGTAGTACTCACATAAAAACAACACTTAATTGAAAAAGAACATGAAAGTATATACTGTCTCACATAATAACATATACTATCAAGCAACTAGCAAATAAAATAAAATGCAATGCAACACACAAGACTATATTAAAATAAAATTAAAGCTTATTTTTAAATTGCAAAACACAAAACAAATTAAACACACAACTAAACCAAGAAGGCTATAAATTACTTTGCTTTCGCCGCACTCGATAAAAGTGAAAATAAATGTAAGAGGCCCCGCAAATAAGATTAGCAAACTTGGTAGACTAATTCCACCAATAATACAAGTAACTATACATATAACATATGCTCCATAAGCATGAGAGCACACCACATTCCCATAAGGCTTCCTTTACTTACTCTACCCATCAAACTCTCATTATAGTGAAACTACTAAACTTAATTCTAACCAAATTTTATCTCCTATGGCTAACTAATAATTCTAAAGAATCATTAGCAACTCTGTTTCGTAGTTTAGGAGCGTTTTGCTCGATACCAACCGTAACACCCCGCAATTTCAAAGCGGAAAAGAAGAAATAATAATAGTATTATAGGACGATGGCGAAAACATCGTCTTCCTCGGGGAATGCCACTACTAATACAAAGGTATTTAAATAACTATGTGAAGGGACCAACTTAAATAAATAATATAAATAAATAACTAATTCGTAGTATTCTAAATGAGAAAAAAATCTAACTAGGAGTCTAGGCCTAAAACAACTATCATTTCAATGCTCACAACTCAACCCGAACCCAAAACCAAAGAAGATTCCCATCAACATAACCCGCAAAAATATATAACAATAATCCACAATCGTGGGGAGTAACTAGCAGCTCTCCTTAACAAAAGAAATCAAAGCATGATCTCATAGATTAATAAGAAAGGAAAGCATACAATCATGATAACAATAACATGCATCCAAAACCATAAAGCTCACAAAGTGATAGTCAACATCAAGTATACAAGATATAGTGAGTAAATCAACTCCTAGAATACTTAAATAATAATAAAACAAAAGTACAACAAGTTATCGAGTCGAAACCGAACGCTAGTGAATCGCACTCACTTCCTAAGGCTCGTCGATCGCAATCTCCGCCGGCCCATGGGCTTACGTTCCCCACCGCCCGTGTCTAAGAATGACCAAACTCCCGATGCAGGTAGAACACGTAGTAACTCCCCGACCTTTCTGACGACAACAATTAACCTGTGTGTGTACTCTAGTTCGCAAACCAGGTGGTCGGGCATGTTCTTCACCGGGACTACATCTATCCCACCGGATGTTCTTATCTCAAAATAAAATCATAAATATTATCAAAGTATCATTCATCTCAAAAATATTCGCCAAAGGGATGCCACCCGACTTATACCCATAATTCATCAAAAATAATTCTTCAAAATCCTCAAAGTAGTAACTTACACACTTACAACAAATATCTAAACAACAAATATTTTGCGCACCACAAAGCACAAACAACGACAATTAAAGAGTTTACAACACCAACAAAAGATCGACTATAAATGAATCACATCAAATAAGATCACCAATTAACTCCATGGCTTATTAAATAAATGAAGCGTACACGACTAATCATTTTTACGTAAACCAAACGTAAACATAATGATACTCAACAATACTCACAGCAACCTTATAAACACCAGCTTCCAGGAACATAAAAGGTCAAGAATTATTTCTGATTAACAAGCCCTTAAATAATTAAAAAGAATATCCTCAAACTCATAACAAAACACAATAATAATTATTAAACTAATAAGCACGATCAATAAAATAACACAAAAATTATAATACGACCATTATGGCTCTACTGACATGGTACAAATTTTATTTCTAATTTTCGACTCTAAAAGTATTTTTAAACATTAATTTACAAAATACTCAATAAAGCTAATATAATAATTAAAAATAGAAATAAACGCCCAAAAATTACTAAAAATTCACATAACATGTATAAAGTCACGGTAATAAATAATATACAAAGAAATGAATTTTTGGGCCTCCAGAAATAATTTTCACGATTTATATACTGACAGACACGAAAATGCAAAAACATATAAACCAATTAAATAAGCCTGTAAACAGTAGGAAAAATTATTCCAAGGCATGTAATACATACTACACTTATAAAATGATTCACGAAAAATAATTTCAGCAATTTTAACATTCGTTCAATAATTATTTTGCAATTAAGCCAAAAATGCATAAAATACCAAATAAATCGAATAAATACTAAAACTCTGACGAAAATTATTTTGCTGTATACAATATTCATACAGCATGCCTCAAGTATATTCACGTCAAATTTCATCAATAATTTCATTCAAAAAGTATTTTAAACAATTCCTAGCGTAATAATCTAACACCGAATAATACCCTAATCACTATTGTTCTAAGATAACTACTAGTTACCTGGAACGTCGGAGGAGAGCTGAGTCTAAAGGGGATTTGAAAAAATATGCGAGCAATCCAATTCCTCCATGAACGATAATTGTAGCAACAAGTCACTAGGCGTTTCTTCGAACGTTGAAAACTCTTATTTCGTATCGTCTGTTCGACGATGAATCCCGGTGATCAAAACCTCGGAATCTAAATTGGTCCAGTCAAAGTGAAGATAAAAATGTTATAAACGTGCTGTCCAAATTTGAAGATGATCCAACAGTTAGATCTCCTGGCCACCGTTATTTTCGTGAAGGTGTGACAGAAAACCTAAGCTGAACCTTTCTCTCTTCTTTCCTCTTCCTTTTCTCTCTTTCTTGAAAACGGCGTGGGTCAAATGACAATGATGCTGAACTTCTCTTTATTAAAAATCAGAATTTTATGGCAAGGAAAAATGAAGGGTTTAGAGAATGTTAATGAGGGATTAAATGAGCGGTTACAAGAGATCCAAAGGTTAGCTTAATAAGCACCAAAACTCTTCATCCTCCACTCCAAAAATGCTGATTTTCGACCAGCATAAAAACGCCACACGTGATGTACCATTTCATCACCCTAGTCGGTCCAACAACGTACAAAAAACGCTACGCGACAAAACCGCATCCTAGACGCCTAAATAAATAAATCGAAACTAATATAACCTTTAAAATAAATAACTAACAACTTAAAATAAATATATATAAATATATCACAATATATAAATATACATACACATTTTCACAACACATTCCAAAATAATTTAAATAATAAATTATTTATTTTTCCCGAAAAATATCATTTTAAAATAAACTAACACCAAAAATAAAGGGTGAAAATTACGGGGTGGTACAACTTTTCTTTAACTTTTCCCAACTCACGCCCTCCATTTAGACAAAAGATGAAACCAAATTGGGATCGAAAATCATCTTTGTCGCTTTGGAAGCTCGCATCCGTGTAACCCTCAACAATTAACTTTACTTTCACCTCCATACACTAAGAAATTATCCTTAGTCCTTCTTAAGTATTTTGACATTCTTAGTCGCACTCCAAAGGCGCGTCACCTCGGATTCGATTGGAATCGCTACACATGCTCAAGGCATATGAAACATCCGGGCGAGTACAAATCATGGAGTACATAATGGACCCTATAGTTGACGCATAAGGAACATTACTCATTCGCTAATCTCATCAGGTCCAAAGGACACTGGGTCTTGCTAAGTGACACGCCATGTCGCATGGGTGGAAAACCTCTCTTAGAGTTTTTCCATGTCAACTTAGTAACGATCTTATCTATATAAGTTCGTTGGCTAAGTCCAATCATCCACTTAGACCTATCCCTAATGATCTTGATCCCCAAAATGTACTCGCGCTTCCAAGGTCTTTCATGTAGAAATAACTCTTCAACCATTCCTCGACCGACTCAAGCATGGGAATGTCGCTTTCCTATCGAAGTATATCATCTACATACAAGACCAAGAAGACTATGTTACTCCCACTTTCCTTCTTGTAAACACAAGACTCTTCTCCATTTTCGAGAAAATCAAACCGTTTGATTGCCTCATCAAATCGAAGATTCGAACTCCGAGATGCTTCGCTTCAATCCATAAATGGACTTCTGTAGCCTACATACCCTCCTAGGATATTTCGATCCACAAAACCTTCAGTGTTGTGTCATATACACATCCTCTTTCAAGAACCCATTCAAGAAAGCGGTTTTGACATCCATTTGCCAAATCTCATAATCATAAAAGGCAACATCTTCAGAGTATCCGAATGGATTTAAGTATCGCTACTAGTGAAAAGGTTTCACATAGTCTATACCATGAACTTGCTTGAACCCTTTTTCAACCAACCTTGCTTTGTAAACCTGAATGTTACCATCCTTGTCTCAAGCTTTCACTTTGAAACCCATTTGCAACCAATAGGTGTAACCCCATCTGGCAAACCCATCAAGTCTCATACTCGATTTTCCGACATGGATGCCATTTCTGACCTCATGGCCTCAAGCCATTTTTCGGAGTCTTCACTCATCAAAGCTTGTTTGTAAGTAGTAGGCTCCTCATATTCTAAAATCATTATCTCGTAACTTTCGGTTAACAAGAAATCAACAAACCTTTGTTTGGCGGATTTTTCACTGGGTACCCCCGAGGTTTCACAATATTCACCGGGTACCTCGTTTTCAATAATTCACCTCGGGTGCCCCCGAGGTTTTGAAAATCACTGTGAATATCCCCTTAATGACTAATCCTGACGTCAACTCCGTTAGTCATTAGGGCTAAATCAACGAAATTAACCCCTAACTAACCTAATTAATTCTAATTAATCCTAATTAACTCTAATTAAACCTAATTAATAACTTTAAACCCTAATTAACCTATCTCTCTCCCTAACCCCTAACCCCACCACATGACCCCACCCACCCTAATGTTCTAACCACCCAAACCCCACCACCTCCCCTCACCCCACCCCTACAAACTCTCCACCCTAAGCAATGCAAAGACCGCCAAACTCCGACCCTAGTCCCGACCCCAATAGTCCGTCAACCCAAAGACCGCTTGAATGCAATCCTCAAGGCACACAATCCTCAAGGCACCGATTTGAATGCAATCTCAAGGCACGCAATCCTCAAGCACCACCGCTCTCCCTCCCGTCGTTGCCCGCCGTTGGGGTTGCTTTTGTTTCGTGGTGCGTCTGGGAGAGAAATCAAGGGGGGGTGGGGGTCATATGGCTGCGTTTGGTGGTGCATGTGCATGAAAGTGCGCTTCTGGGGAGAAATCGAAGGGGGGAGGGGGTGGGGGCCGGGTCGATGGGTGGGTGGACTCACGTAGGGGAGGGGGGGGGCCGGGTCAATGGGCAATGGGAGGGGGTGCGGCGGGGAGGGGAGGGGGAGGGGAGGGGGGGGGCCGCAATGCTCGATGTTAATGCTTCATACAAAGATGGCGTAATCATTGCTCCTCAATATCAACAAGAGTCCGCAAACGTAGAATCCTCAATGTCTTCGATGTTAATAAAATTCACCTATGCTAATTAGAGGAAAAAAGGATAATCATCCATGGAACTAAAGACCGAGGTGATGCAAATTAAGATCAATTCACCGACAAGATCCATATAAAATTACAAGAGCGTAGCGAAGAGGGCATCCCCATCAGAATTGTCATCTCAACGGTGTGTATATGTGTCTCGTGTACATGGGGGGGTTTTCGACTTTCGTGCCTCTGTGTATGTTTTCGTAAGAGTCGTGAGAGAAAGAGAAGGAGAGCAAACCCGCCAATCCAACACAAGCGGATGATAAAATCAAGAGAGAGAAATCAAGGCAAAGTGAGGATAAGGAAATCCATTGGAGGCATAGGCGCAACGAAGCAACGAGCGCAGGTGGTAGTTTTAGTGGTGATGCAAAAGCGGGAGGTAGGGGGTGGTGGTGTCGGGCCGTCAGTGGTGGAGAAAGAAATGAAATACGAGTGGAAATGTCGGGCAACGTCGAATCCTAAATTCTCACAAACCGTAGGGTAAATGGTGAATGGGGCTTCGGTAATTAAAACTGAACGGCAAGGGCAAGTCATGTATTTTTCAAAACCTCGTGGGCACCAGGTGAATTATTGAAAACGCGAGGGTACCAGGTGAATATTGTGAAACCTCAGGGTACCTCGGTGAAAAATCCGTGATCCTGAGGTATTCTCGTCTACTGTAATCTACGAGGGGCCGCAATGAGAAATTTTCTTCAACAATTTGAGAATTTTCGCACGAATAGATTCGAGAGGGGCACAGGGAGGTTCGTGTACCTGATGCACGTCCTCCGACACTTGGTCGAAGCATGGGAGAAGATCCCTCTAGTAGCCAGGAACTACTTCCAAGCTCCACACTGGGCACTGTTTCGACTCTAACATAGGCCGAACTATGTCCATTTCGTTGCTTTTCTCGAACTTCTTCGAGAAATACATTACTTCCAATTTGCCTTTTGGAAATAAAAATCTTTTCCAAAAAAGACACCACGACGAGCAACAAACACTTTGCCCTCAAACGATCAGGTGAGAAGTAATAGCCCTTGGGTTTCCTTGGGATAACTCACAAAGAAACACTCCTCCATTTAGGGGCGAGTTATCCGGGAAGTAAACGTTTTACATATAATACAACCCCAAATACGTAGAAAGACAAGCTTCAAACTTTTCCACTCCATATACATCATATAAGTCTCTTTCTATCGCTCATGGAGTTCTATTAAGTGTGAAAGTAGCGCTTCGAGAGCATATCCCGTGAAGGAGATTGCTAGATCAAAAAATCATCATAGACCGAACCATATCAGGTAGAGTTCGGGTTCCTCCTTTCGGATACACCATTCAACCGAGGTGTTCCAAAGTGAGTTAGTCAGGTGAAAGAATTCCACAACTCTTCAAGTGATCACTAAACTCTCGGGTTCAAATATTCACCACCACGATCGGATCATGGTGCTTGATTGTTTTCATTAAGTTGGTTTTGGACTTCATTTTGAAATTCTTTGAACTTTTCAAATGATTCCGACTTATGCTTCATTAAATGTATATATCCATATCTACTTAAATCGTTAGTAAAAGTAATGAAGTACCCAAACCCTCCCTAGTTTTGTGCTTATCGTCCACACACATCGAGATGTGGTAGGCCCAATAGATCAACGGCCCTTTCACCCTTTCCGCTAAAGGTGACTTTGTCATTTTACCCATTAAACATGATTCACACACATCAAATGGCTCAAAGTCAAAAGATGTTAGAAGTCCATCTTATGTAACTTCGAATGCGTTTCGTTTATATGTCCTAAACGATAATGCCATAAGTAAGTAGGATTAGTACGCTTGATCCCGGGTAATAAATAGAACATAATAACAGTTATTAAGCTCTAATATTAAACCGAAAGGGAAAAGGTGGACTATAAGTCCCAACCGCAACGGCCACAACTCATGCACCATTTCCAATGCGCAGTTACTACCTCCCCTTAGCCAAGGTTCTACTCCTTCTTAATTCTTCACACATCCGAAATAATGTGAGAAACACAACCGGTATCAAATACCCAAGAAATACATGCTGTTAAATTAATGTCAATGACATGGATAGCCGAAGAAGAAGCCCTGCACTTGTTATCCTTCGCATACTTCGCAAAAGCGATTACGCTTCGAATGACCTATTTGATCACAATAGAGGCACTTGGCATTTGTGGCCACCTTGGGGCTTCGCCTTTGCCTCGTGGTTTATCAATGGGCCTTAAGGGGCAACTTAATCGCCCTTGTCTTGCTTTTTTTCTCGCGCCAAAACAAACCTTCTTAAAACCCTTTCCCTTTGAACCATAAGAACTTCCTTCTAGGTGTAACAGAGATGCCAGTTTTGCTCGGTAATAATGAGCATCCCATGTAACTCAAGAAAGGGTTGCGACACCCTATTCATATTGAAGTTCAACCTAAACTGGTTGAATCCTTCATGAAGCGAGTGTAGTATGATGTCGTAGCCAACTCTCGGCTATAAGGAAAACCTAACCTCTCCATTACCTCGAAATAACCAATCATTTCGAAGACATGAGTGGAGACGGGCTTGCTTTCGACTCAACGCAGCACTCAAGAATAAACTTGGAGTCTCATACCTCTCTATCCGAGCTCGTTGCGCCGAAACACGGTTTTCTAATGGGTCGATAATACCGTAGGCATCCAAGCTCGCAAACCTCTTTGAAGGCTCGCTTCCATAGCCGTGACATAAGGAAGTAACAATTATCGACCTTCCACAATAAATTTAAGGGCCGCCTTTCGGCTTCAGAGAGGTGGTCGTTAAAACCGGGATCGAGGTTTCAAGAACATCCTCGATTTCGACCTTCGGATCTAAGAATAATTCTTAGATCCCTTTCCCAATCAAGGAAGTCGTTCCCGTTCAACTTATCCTTTCAAGAAGTAAGTTAAAAAGGTGAATTATCGTTGCTACCAAACATGATATCTACATAGAAGATGCAAAAAGTAATAAGTGTGTTTATCATAATAGCTTTTAACAAATTTTAAACACTTTAAAACAAAAGCCATGCACTCGACCAATTTCAAAGTGTCCCTTTTGAATCAAGTGATTCTAAGATCCTATCTCTTTACTAATTACAACAATTGTAATTCTTAGTTGATGGGTGATTGCTAAGGTGATTATAAATCCCGGGTAAGGAAGTTACCCACAACATCGGGGGAGAGCCTTCCTAATCCTAGACGTAGCTTGTCACCCCACCACAAAACCCAATCCTTTCATACAATATCCAAAACCGTTTTGATGATTTTAAAGCGCCAAACCAAACTAAACATGCAAATTTCGTAAATTTAATCTACTTAGCCCAAGATCGGAAGTAACACTCGCTTGCGGTAACCTATTACTAACGATCAAGGTTTTAGTAGATGTTTATTTGGAATAGCAAAAACCCAATATTTTATTTTAAGGGACCTAAGAAAACTATTGAAGTGTTGATTTAATTAATTACTAGTGAACATTTAAATAATTAAATCACAAGCATAATAAACTTAGAAAGCATTTAAAAGTAATATTTAAATGCATAAAATAAAATGTGATCCTATTATGACCCCTAAACCTAAATACCAATTTTGAAGGCTCCATTGTTGAATCACCATGACTCTCCATCCTTGTGCTTCATGGGATAAGATTGAATCACCATTCTTCTTATTACCACTCTGAATAAATATTTTGGAATTATAAACAAAAACATTACAAAAAAACCAACGATGCGTAGATCGTATTTAGATTACAAAAATACATTAACGATACGTAGATCGTATTTTCTATCCAAGTTTGGGCTATACCAGTCACCGCATGCATCCATAATATCAAATATATATATAAACATGCACCTTAATAAACTATTAAAATTAAATTATCATGTTTTAACAATTTTAAAACATAATAACACCATCAAGATTTAATCTCATATTAAATCATATGGAGAGTACCTTAGATAAATAAAAAAAAAATTATCTCCCCAAGGGCTTTAAAATATTAATCTAACAAATTTAATCAACTATTAAACTTAAAGAAAAAAATAATAAAAATCACTTTTTAGGCAACCCTTTATATTTTAATCATATTAATATATAACAATAGTTACTAACTACTTAGTAACCCCTTAAAAATAACTAGTCAATTATCACATATAATTAACTAATAAAATTAAAGCTCATTATTTTAATTCAATTATGACTTAAATATGAAGTTAATCACCATCAAGATTAATCAATTTGCAATATTGGAATATACTCAAAAAAAAAAATTAAATCTGCCAAGGCAGCAGTAGTGCCAAACACAACTGCCACCCCCAGCAGGCGGCCACCACCACGCAGCCACCTAAGTTAAACCGGCAGCAAACGCTGGCGCCGGCCTTTCAGGCGACCCCGGAGGCCGCTGGCCAAGCTGCCCAGCGCAGGAAGCAAACCCGCGCGCCTCAACCCGCCGCACACCCATCACTATTCGCGTCCCCAGACGCGTGCAGCCACCACGTCCGTCGTCTTGCCGGCGGTAATGCCGCCTGACCACGGCGGTCCAAATTCTCCACCCTCCCATTCAATTACTAACAACCCTTGTGCATAATTGAATGGACCTTACAACAATTGTTTTGGGGAAAAAAATTAGGGGTTCATATTAATTTTCTTTAAACAAAATAAAATAAAATAATATGAATTCTTGAAATAAACAAACACAGAAAATCTGACATTTCTCGCGGATTTTAGGTTTTTTTTACATAAAATCCATTATGCATAAACACCCGAAATAATTTAATTCAAAAAATAGGCAGCATATATAATCATGATTTAAATAAGAAAAACAACAAACTTATTTTTCCTAACAAAATTCGAATTATATAAAGGAAAATCAGAATTTTCAGGCACTTTGATGGAATTTTGAGTATAACATATACATAAAAATTCAATTTCTTATGTTTCCAATCAATTAATACCATAATATTGATCATGCAAATAAATTCATATATAAATCCCTCCCTTAATCGAATTAAAATAACTAAAAACACATCAAAACGTATGATCAAATTAATCTATGCAAGAGGCTAACTCGATACCACCGTGAGGATTTTGACAAGCACGCGAAAAACGAAAGGATCGTATCATATACTCAAACATCTAACACGCACCAAAATCTTTGCATAAATTAACATGAATCTATTAAGAGTATATAATATACCTCTTGATGCGCTGAATTTCATACACCACAAGCCTTCTAGTGAGATCCTATAGAACGTCAACGCCGTTCCTCTAGTGTTGGTCCACGAACAACCCTTGGATCACCACGTATGCTAGTACTTAAGAGCAGGAGAACTCTCTTGCTTTTGAGGTGTTAGTGGCCGAACGGGGGAGGGGGAATGAAGAGCAAGGAAAAATCGATTTTTCCTAAAGATGATGTAATGTCACTATACTTTGTAACCCCCATATGTCTATATATGGTGGTTACAAAGAGATGTTTCATGAGTGTTTTTTATTTGCCTCATAATGTCACACACATGAGTCTAATAAACTCATGAGTTACAACTCATCCTACCCATCTAAAAAAACCGCCCAACCCATTTCACAAAATGGATTTGGGTAATATCCAAGGGTCGGGCTACATTGTGTGACCTCATAGGACCCAATATACATTAGTAGTCGTCCAATTATACTAGCCCAACAAATTGCAATTAGCTTCCAGCAAAACGTCGCGGTCACCTAAATATTATTAATATATTATCTTCCATAATTTGTCCATATACATTTAGTTTGTTACACTTGATCGAGGACAAAATCCTTGAATAAACTCATCATAATAGCGTACCTAAATAACACCAGCGCCCATCATGTACTTGATAAAGAACTTCCAAGAAGCCAACAATAAATAGTAAGCATGCATAAGCATAGAAAATTAAACAAGTAAAGTGCAGTTGTCTAAATGCTAGTGGATCGCAAGCCACTCCCCACTAGAGGAAAAGCCCAAGGGTTATGGTCAAAGGCCCCGAAGGGCTACGTTGACCATGACCATTGGACTAGCGCCCTTGGCATTTTAGCCGGAACCATGTAACGTTAAGGGCTGCGGTCAAGGCAAAACCGCAGCCCATGGTGGGTTAAGGGGTGCGGTTGGGAGCAAAAAAGCGCAACCCATAGGACCCCCGAAAAAAAAAATGTTTTTTTTTTTTTTTTTTTTTTTTGCATTTTTGTCATCCTAAATGTTCCCAAAAAAGTTATATATATTAGTATCATAGGGAATTATGTTTTTTTTACACAAATATAGAAAAAACAAGAAGCGAATTACATTAGTTTGAGGTTGCCCTCGAGTGTTCAAATTAGATCTATATGAGCGGATCACAAACACAAACTAGCATTCCAACAACTGCACCAAGACTAGCATCCGGTTTCTCGAAAGCAACTTCCTGGAGGATGATAGAACCCGGGAAATAAAACCAAAATCGCAATAATTTGGAGGTGAACTTGGGGTATGAAGGGGGAGCTGGGGGTGTCGTCGTTGGCGCTTGGAGGGGGGCCGGGGTGCTTGGAGCAAAGGCGGGGGTGCAGTCGGCACAGGGGTGCTAGTGCCGGGGTGAGGGTGTAGCAAGAGGGGGCGAAGCAGGGGGGAGTCTTTGAGGGGGGGGTCTCTGGGCGGGAGGCATACCGGCCCCAGGGGGAGGGACCGGGGGGTAGCAGGGGGCAAGGGGTGCGAGGCCAGGGCGGCATGCCAGGGGTGGGGGTGTAGCAAAGGGGGGAGGCTCAAAACGATGACTAAATGCTAGAACTTTGGCTTAAAACGGATAGCGTGAGCTGTCAGAGCATGAAACTTCGATACACAAAAAGTACACGAGAAAAAGAAAAGAAGAGAAAGACTCTTTTTTCCCCAAAAGACCTTGATCGACTTAATAACACACGAGAACAAACTCACCAAGTATTGTCTCACCAAAGAAACATTAAGGCAAATTCAACACTTGGCAAGACCATTCAATCAATTCATTGCAAAGTAATCAACAAGAAAAAATATTGGATTAGAAATTAGGATAATAACCTCTTGCGCACCCCCCTTTCTCCTTATCTCCTCCCACACATAATGGAAAGGAGAAGGAAAAAAGAACGTCTACGCTATGATATTATCAAGCACATCCAATATATTGGATGAAATATCTTAAGAAAAAATAGGTGTAGGCTAGTGGTGATCAAGAAGTTAAGCTCTATAGTTACATATGTTGAAAACAAGTGACAAGTTTTAATGAAATATAAAATAAAAAGAAATAGTTCGAAATATGACTCAAGTGAACAAAAGAGTGAGCACTCGGCAATCGGCATAGATTTCTTGCATCACAAGAGCAAAACTTCAAGCTACATGAAACAAATTCCATTCAACGGACACTTGGCCAACTACGGCTCCATGAAGCTTAATTTATGAGCCCGTGATCTATATTGAATCCTATAATACAGCCAGATTAACTTTGAAAAGTCACCAGTTCCAGATAAGTGATCGCATTTCCGGATACCATCATATCATATACCAAACCAAAAGATCTTCACTTTCTATTGTAGCAAAATAATCATTATTTTCTCGTACATCGAGATTTCTACAACTTCACATATAGCAAAACAAAATGACAATTTGTAAACCAAGCCATGTAACAAGTTTGCACATATATGATAAGAAAGTCACGATCTTCACATACCACTTGACCATTGGTAAGTGAGGAATTGGTTGAGATTCATGCATGAGCGATGACGAGAGGTCTACATCCTCTCCCTCGCCATTGATGTCTAGCCTTGCTAGTTCCCCCGGTATAATTGAATTCATTCTCCAAATCATCAACATCATCCTCTTCATCATCTCCCTCCACTCGAGGGCTCCACGATGCGGACTCAGTGTTAGCTCTTAAACGGGTAGAAGCATGATAAAAGGGAAACAATGATTACGGAAAGATATAAAGCAAGCGAACCTTTGTGGCCTCTTGTATCGTGGCTTGCACCTGGGGCGGCATTGGTTTACTTGTCTTTCCTCTCATACTCATAACAAGGCACGCAATGAATGCAAGAGTATCAAAAATCAAGTACCAAAATCGAATCGTCTTGTCTCGAATATCGGGCGAAAGTCCCATACCAATATCGCCTAAATACCTTAAGTGAAGCCGAAAACTTTCCCACCTCTCCCAAAAAATGGAGTCCAATCAACACCAAACTAATTATTCAAGTCCCAAAAAATTGGAGTCCCAAAAAATGAAAAGAATTATCCAATCTTATCAAAAACTTGAAATCATTCAAGTCCATACACTAAACTAATTCAACAAACTAATCATAATGAACACGAATTCAACGGATGCAATAACAAAAGTAGAAATGAAAACCTAAATTCAAAGAAAAAAATTAGCAGAAGTAAGAGTAATCTGAAAAGGATGATTTAGGGCGGAAATAAACTCTCAATATCAATATAAGCCCGGATTGATTCATTAAATTTGATATTTGAGATAACTTGAAACAGAAAAAAAATTATCACTAACCACATGTTTATTGTAGGTATTTTTACAGGTCATATCACAAAATTTTTCCACATGTTTTGGATCCATTTCTTCATACTTTCTACAATCAAGAACAAAGGACTTCAATAAATTAAAAAAAAAAGTACATTTAAAATTAAACAAAAATACCCAAAAATGAGAGAAACTTACGATGCAATAAGCATTGTAGAAACACCCAGAAGCTGAAGTCTTTGTGGATAAATAGGTTTTGTCGATAAAAATCGATCGATGTGTGAAATTGTCAAACACCCGAAGAAACTTACGAAGCCACGACATGAGAGTTGTCTTTGCGGGGAGAGAAAGTCGTCTATCGCAAGGACAAAGAGCAACATCGAATGATAATCCGTCGCGAAAGAAGAGGAGAGGAGGGAGAATTCGTCGTGAAGAAGAACGCCTCGTTGCGAACCCTCGCCGAGCGAAGAAGATGAGAGGAGAGAGATGATCCTCCGCACCGGGTTTGCGATTGGAGGAGGAAGGAGTGAGAAATGGGTGTTCGGTAATTAGGGTTGCTCGCATTAAAATGGGAATGGAAGGGAGAGGTTTATTTCATTGTTGGAAACCCAAGGGGTGCGGTTAACCCAAAACCGCAGCCCTTTATTACTTATAAGTTTGCGGTTTGCTTAAACATGTAACCCTTCACTAAAAGGGCTGCGGTTTTTGGGCTAATCGTGGCCCTTCACTATTAAGGGCTGCGTTTTTCAAAAACGCGACTGCCCTTCCCGCACCCTTGCATTTTTTTCACTAGTGTCCCCATGGTCTTGTCGGATCGCAAACTCTAGACAACCTATGGGTTACGTTCCGTCTTATCTCGTGTCTAAGAATGGCCAAACTTCCAATGCAGGACAATACCCGACTCACTTGCTTCCCAACTTCTCGGATGACTACATAAACCTAGGTGTACCCTAGATCACGAACCTAGATGAGTGACTAATAAAATCCTGTAACCATTTTAAACCAAATTTCTAAATCCATTCAACCATTAAATCAATAAACATCTTTAATACATAAAACTACATTTCAAAAGATCTAGCTAAATAATGTACCTTGATCTTGCACAGAGAGTATACTAGCATCTTCACTTAGTCTTATGCTTGAGCGTTCTCCTAACCAACTAATAATATAAAAATCTAATAAGTAACTTATCACATGAACTTAATCATGAATTTGAACATGAATTCTTACATAACCAATCATGAGCATAATATTTTTGAGTAAAAACATGAAATTCTTTTTACTTGAACCAAATAAAATTGAAACTTGAATAAAGAATACAAAACTAAAATAGATTAAGAAGAGAATGAAGAACCTTGAAGTAAGAGAGAGCTTGGATTCTTCAAAGTTTTTGTGTGGAAAATATGGCTTAAAGTTTGTGGTATTTATAGGTATTGAATAGGTAGTACTTAATTTCCAAAATTAAATATTTTGCAATCTTCACCATAAATTAGAAGATTAAACCAAGATTTGTAACCTACATTAATTTGAAAGTATTGCTAATTTTTTTTATTTCAAATCTTCATCATTTAACTGTTTTTTCAAAAAAAACTTATTTAATTAAATTTTGACTAGGATTTAAATCCAAAAGTTTAACAACTCCAAGTTTGGCGCCATATTCCCACCAAAGTAATTTAAAACCAGTGAAATTACTAAAATAACCTTTGCTTAAAATATTTATTTTAGAAAATAAATATTTAATTATTTAAATAAATACTCAAAATATGGAGTATTACAGAAGCCGATGTAGAAATTCCTCATGAGACTTTGATATGTGGAGGAGATTACCCTATTTCTGCAATAGCTAAGAGTACATATCCTGATCTAGAGGATCGCATATGGTAAGCAACTTATTTTCCGGAAAGAGTTATTCTTCCTCCAACTAATGAAATTGCTGACATGGTCAATGAACATGTGTTGTCTCGATTGCTAATTGAAGAAAGAACATACCCGAGTTTAGATGCAATTTCGATCGAGGAAGGGAATTTTGAAATTCATGAGATGTACTCCTCTTGAATTGCTTGAATACAATAAAGTGCGGAGAATTGCTAAATCATCATATATATAAGATTGAAGGTAGGGGCACCGGTGATGCTCCTAAGGAATATTGACCGGACTTCTAGGCTATGTAACGGTACTAGGTTAGTTGTTAAGCATCCTGACAATCGCATTATTGAGGTTGTTGTTGTATCCAACAGTAATGTGGGGGACAAAGTTTTATTCCCAGGGATGACACTTACCCCATAAGACCATGAAACAAAGTTCCCGATCAAATCGAGAGACGGCAATTTCCATTAGTTGTGCATTTTGCAATAATGATAAATCATAGAATCTCAAAATTGATTTTATTAATGATTAATATGCCTTTATATAGGCATTACAAACCTACATATACTAGAAAAAGGAAACATAACAAAAGATAACTATGAATAACTAACTAAAAGATAATAAATCTAACCCTAACAAAGCTAATACTAGGGCGGCAAGTATACTCGCCCATAACTCCTAATGTGATTAAAGTAAGAAAAATCTATTATAAGTAGAGTAGTAAAAACTTACAAGCAAAAATACTACTAAAAGGAATAAACTCCGAACAAAAATAGAATCCTAACTCGAACTAGGAAACTATATAAATCCTAACAGAAGTAAGACTTTACAAAAGAGATGGAACCATGATTGATTTCGCATCATATTGCAATAGCTAAATTAGGATTTATTTTTGATTGAGATTTGTGTTTGTTAAGTAAGTGTTATTCCTAGAGGAATACTACAAGAGGGGGGGTGAATTGTAGTTTGTATTTTCTAAGGAATGTTTTTGCGGAATTGAAAAGCTAATTAAGAAATCAATAGGAACACTTGGGAATTTAACAGAGGAACCTTCTTGATACTCCTTAAGAAGGGAAAACCTCACTTTTCTTTTCTTGCAGTGCCTCTGTTACAACCTCACTCTACTCCAAGTTCATCTCAAATTTGAGTTCCCAAAGTATGATCCCATTTGATCACAACTTCTCTCCACACTCTCTCAACAACAAAACTTAACTCTAAGCCTTAGGAAATTAAATAACTCTAATCTCTTAACCCTAATTACAATTCAATAAGAATTATTGACACTTTAATATTTAGGAAAACTTTGACAATTTCAGAACTTTGAACACACTTGAGTAACTTTAAAAAATTAATTAGAAGAATTTAGCTTGTGGTTAGTCATACATAAAACCGAATAAACTTCCTTTATTTATAGTGGCTAAGTAATTCACAAACTCATTCATTAACACCACTAACTCCACTAACATTTAATTCCTAGAATTTAGGAACCACCCGCTTCATGGGTCACGTTGAGCTTGACATAAGATAGCAAAATACTGGGTAAGGAGAGCATTTTTAGGAAATTAGTTATTCTAACTTGATCCCAAAGAAAAGATAGGATCTCAGGAAATATTTTTTTTTTCCATTACAAACTCTTCTTTTTATTTTATTAAAACTCTTTCACTTAATAAAACACGTTTTATTTTATAAATCAAATACTTAGAGAAATTTTATCCAATTATTCATATGTGTGTTCTTTTTACTTGAGAATTTATTTGAATAGTCAAAATTGGGGATTATTTGTATCTAATTTTCCATTCTTAATTAATTACTTTTAGAATCCAAATTTATGTTTGATTGTCACTAAGTTGTTAATTCTGGAAATGTTTTCCTTCCTTTTTTCCATTTGTAAATAGTCAATAATCTGATTGAATTTAAATGTCTTCCATAAATTTTAGGATTTTAATTGTCCTCTTGTACTTTTGTATTTTTAAATGCTTAAACAAGTGCTACACATTTGCCAACCAATTAATCTTGGTTTTTTTTCAAAATGACTAAACTCACATAGGTCATATCCTAGTTCCGCTACTGCCTCCGTCGCATATTTATTGCAACACACCCTTTTGTACAGAGTTTTAGGAAGTAAATAAAATTGGTAGTGAGTTTTATTATTTTATTATGAAAGTTAATTTAATAGAAAATAGCGGGTAATCATATATTATAAATATGTGGGTCCCTTAATTGATGGTGGGTCGGTGAGGTGAGAATTATTGTGTCTCTCATCATTTTCAATAAAAGATGTGCAGTATAGTTTTTTTTTTTTTGTTATAGTTGTAGTATGAGAAACGATAAATAACAACAGTGAGTCTATGGGTAAAATAGAAGTGTTGCAATTAACATGGGTTGTCGAATATGATAAGTGGTTGTGATTAATATGAGATAAAGGGAGCATTGAATATTATTTCACAAACATTAAGCATAGTCCATAGAAGTGTTTTTTTACTTGGAATTCAAAAATCAATTACCAGTATAAGGACCTTAGTCGTATGATGTGTAAGAGTACTAGTTCCATTGGAGGATGCATGATTTCAGGATTAAGGGTGCGAATAAAATTTTATACTCTCCTTATTACACCTAAATCACCCCTTCTTCCAGGATGGTGAGTTCAACCAGGAAGGGGAATCAAAAAATTTCGTAAATACGAATAAAACAATAACACTACAATATAGTGATCTTAATTCTCAAACTACTTAGCTTTAACCTAGATTTGTTATTAAAAAATACCACAAGTTACATTTTTAAAATCATAAGTTAGTATTTAATAATAATCATGTTATAGTATTAGTACATGATCTTATTATATGTTCCTATAATATATAACATGAGTTTACGACAAGATTTAAGCTAAATTCTCCCCGAAAATCTTACAAACTTGGGCTAAAATCATTTTCGATGGTGGTAACCTCAATTTCTACTTTTATGCACTTACTTTTCCAGTTTTCCTTAATAATAATTCTCTTATCTCTCTCTATTAGAGAGTTTTCTAACCAATTATTGGGTTCTTAATTTGTCTCACCTCTAGTAGGAGTTTAGAGTTTGATTTGTTAGTTTCCTCCTGTGGGAGTTTAAAGTTTGATTTCTATGGTTTGTTGCAAATATGCAGTTAATTGACGGTTTGTTGTACAAATTTACATCATTATTGGTTTTTCGTACATTTTCTACGGTCCAATAAAGGAGGTATCTTCTCACAACTATGTCGGGATGATAAACGCTACGATAGAAGGTTGCAAGATTAAGCAAACAAATGGAGGCATGTCATATTGTCATTTTTGGTTCATTATTATCATATAGCTATATCATAGAGGAACTTTAGTTGATCAAGTTAGGTTGTGTTTCGTTTCTCTTTAATATCAATTGTAGATGTCATATGGCTTTTGATTAATGAAATTTATTTTTCCCCTTAAAAAAATCTTCCGGTAAGGTTTTATGATAACTTCTAAAATAGGTCAGTTAACAAATTACAAACCATGCTATGATCTTTTTCCTTTTTTAATAGGAAATATCATGTTGTAATCTCTAGTATGATATGGTCAATTACATGCAAGTAGAGAGCATATTACGTTATGAATTTTGATATAATAGATACAAAAATATGACCTGATTTAATATTATCATCTATTGACTAACTAAAAATTTTCTCATAGATTTTTGCTTAATGTGATTTATTATGTTACTAGATTTTTGACACGTGCAAATTGCACGGAAATTTTTGTTTAGTTAATATATTTATAATTTTCTTAATTTCATGAATATTTATAGCTAGTGGCTACATTAACAGTTGATACGAAAATAAGACAAAATTTTATATATTAGGATGTTTTTCCTAAAGTCATGGTGCGGAACAAAGGATGCTCATTATAAATAGATATTTTATTATCTGTTTCACCCAAATTTCTAAAACGAATGAAAATCCGTAGTAAGTAGATGAAAAGCCAGTGATAATTGGAGAACGCAGAGGCGGGCCTTTTAACAGGCAGGCCTAGGCCTGGCCCCTAAAAAATGTAATATACTTCCTCCGTTCCAAAATAAGTGAAACACTTCTCTCATTTATGTGAGATCTTTTTTAGACAAGTGTTTCACTTATTTTGGAACGGAGGAAGTATATTTACGTAGATATATCTACATTCTTTGCACAATATATGCACTAAGCCTACTATAAGGCTAACAACAATTCAGCTAATAATGATGACACTAGTCCACAGTTAAGACGTCGGCAATGTTGAACATTCAAATTCCATAATTAGCATAAAAAGAGTAATAACTAAAGATACGTAGGAAACTTCATATTGAGGTCCGACCGCTTCAAACCTAAACAACCCTACATCAATATCCACTCCTTTTAAAGACCTCTACCAAATCAATGCCAAATTCATTTCAAATGGCCCCAAGAAAAATGTCCGGCCACCAATTAAAATGTTAAGAGCTACGTTTGGTACGATTCCATCATGGATATATGTAGGCAACCTCTTTCAAGGCCCGACCACCGCAATTCAAAAACTTGTTTCTAGGGCTCATTTAGGCCCACGAGAAAAGGCGATCACGAAATCATGAATTTTCAGTGCTCATCCCCACCTTTAGAACTAGATTGGGATTTGAGCCTGCATCATTAGCCTACCTTATTGCGTGAGCCAATTCATTATTGCTCTACCTTATTACAATTCAAGCTTTACAAAAATTCGTTGCGTAGCATTACAAATCATCATTATCTATCAACTAAATGGATCATCCTTGGGGGTTTCCCATTTCTCTTTCAAAAACCGTTTTCTAAAAAGAAAAACTTGAACTTGTAGAGGAACAAGTAGCCTCATTGCATCTAGCTTGCATATCATCTCGTTGGTCATAAACTTCTTGCGGGTAGTCATCGAGTCAAATCTCATATACGTGTACACACACATATTACACATACACATTCTGCAAGTCTAGTGTCACATATAGTTGGACACTTGCCTTATATCCTCGTAGTTTAGGTCATCGGTATGTCCTATCCATTTCTCACTTTCGAGTGGATGAACTTTACGTAAGTTATTTATTTTCTCCCTTTTAGCGAATGAACTTTTCGTAAGTTATTCCTTCGCGCTTCGAGAAATGAACTTTTCGTAAATTATTCTTTTCTCGCTTTTTAGCGAATGAACTTTTCATAAGCTATTTCTTCTCATTTTCAAGCGAATCAACTTTTCGTAAGAATACTCTTTTTCTCGCTTTTTAGCGAATGAGGTTCTCGTAAGTTATTTCTTCTCGCCTTTTAGTGAATGAACTTTTCGTAAGTTATTTCTTTCTCGCCTTCGAGCGAATGAACTTTTCCTAAGTAATTTATTTCCCTCTCGCTTTGAGCGAGTGAACTTTTCGCAAGTTATTCCTATTCCAATCACTTTTAACTAAACCAATCTACCTTAAATCATCCCTTTCAAGCAAATAAACTTTTTGTAAGTTATTTTTTTCTCTCTCACTTTCAAGCGAATGAAATATTAATAACTTACTCCTTCCAAACAAATCGTTTTTACCTACCGTTCTTGTGAATTACCTTTAGTAGGTTATTCCTTCCTTTCTCGCTATCGAACGAATGAACTTTTTGTGAGTTACTCTTTATTCCTATCCATACACTAGCACTCACATCACGGGCCATAAGCTTTTCCTTGTATCCTTTTTATCTGCATTTTTGTATTATTCGTTGCATTCTACAGGTATGAAGATATTAACAACGTTAAATCAAGCGTTAAACAACTCTATATGGGTTGTATTGCCTAAGGCGTGCAAACTATATGAGAAAGACCGTCGGAGGGATCATTTGCGCTTTGCGAAGACATTGACAACGGAAGATCCAGCGTTATTAAATCCCGGCGCCTCGGAGCGAAACGAAGCTCTATGATTGCCTTGAGGCGGACAATGCTCAAAATATCCTTTCATGCATTTCACTACATAATTGCATTTTTGCAAACTTATGCTTGTTTTGCAGTACGGACGTTACACATAGTGGTCCTAGATTGCAGACATCTAGAATTATTCTTCCTCCCGACACCGTATATTTTGACTTTCGGTTTCACAAACCTTAGTCAAAGTTGTAAACACATATTGTGTCTCCCCATTTGAGTATCCAATGATAATACATACCATCGTCCTAATCGATCCAGCCCGAAGGAAAGCAATCCAAAGAGCTAAAGTCCAAAATTGTTTTTATGAACTCAAAGTCTATTTATTCCAAGCCCAGTTTTAAAGAGCCTAATTAATTATTCATGGTATTTAATTGCATTTCTTAAAGCCCATTTTCGAAAAGCTCAATTAATTATTCTTGATAATTAATTATATTTTCAATAAATATTAATTATCCATAATAATTAATTGTATTTTCAATAAATATTAATTATCCATGATAATTAATTATATTTAATAAATATTTTCTAAATTCAAAGATTTTATAAAATCAGATTTTTATTCGTTCATATAAATAATCTTCGATTTTAGAATATATTACTTAACCAAAGATAAAAATGAATCTTTATAACGAACAAAATGCGCTCCGAGTTTGTGTTACGTCAAGCACCCGAGGATGCGCGCACGCAACATCGAGATAGTCGGTGAAACAAAGAAATACGGGGGAGCATGCGCTAATGCGAAAGCTCGCGCTAGGCGTATTACGCACGCCGTGCACAAGATGGAAGCTCACCTTTATCTTTTCGCACGATTCTCAAACTTGTTTTCTATAAATAGACCATCTTTTCGACGAACATTTTTCAGACTTTTAGAACGACTTTACCACACTTTCCTACGACTTCCAACTACGGAAATAGTCTCAAATAATTTTTAAACACCTCATACACTCAAAATTGATTTCATATTTCAAGCTTTGAGGATAGCTCTTCAGAAAGTTATTCATAAGACCAAGACGATTAAGGTATATTCTTGTGGGTCCTTTAATTTAATTAATTCCTATTTATTTGCTTGAAGTTACTAACTTTCTTTTCATGATGTAGATCTTTAAGCAAATTTGTGTCTTTTTATACATTCTTAATCTCTAATTACTTCTCTACGCTTTTGCACCTATTTTCATGTTTACATGCTTATTGCATTCATCACCTCACATGTTATTATTGCTAATTACAAGACATAAATAAATATTCTAATGCCTAATAAGATAATTGGACAATTGGTTTACTATCCTAGTAATTTTGATTGCTAATAACATGTCACTAAACATTAGTCTTTTAGGTGTTTAATGAACCAACTTAGACTAATCTTTTCTAGAGTGTTGAGGCGCGTTATGTGCGAGTCTGATTCATGATCATGTTTGTACCCTCACTCCCGGACTCAATTTTTGGTTCATGACCAATTATGAAGTTATAACGGGAAAATCTATGTTGGATAAGTCCCTAAGTTGTCCCTAAGATTTCTCAATGCACAATTAGGTTTATGAGTCTTCCTTTAAAGACTTGTTCGTAACTTTAAATTGTTTTCAATAAAACCCTTCAAAAAGGTAGTCAAATACGCGCTCAAACCATGTAGGCAATAAAGACACGCCTACGCACATGCCTTCTGCTATTTTGATAGGAATATAAAAACACACCTATACACTATTTTGAGCAAACCTAGGCCACGAGATGGAATTATTCCTATCTATATTTCCTTTAATTTATGGGATAAACAAAAATTAAACCCATTTCATTTTGAAACCTAACATTTAAAAAGGAGAGGAAAGGAGTTTCCCCTCATTGTTCCCCTTGTGGCGGTACTCTCCCCTCCCTCCCCTTCTCTCACAAATTCTTCCTCTTTCTCTCAAAGAAACTCGATTGCACTTTACACTTGTTCTTAATTAATTTTCTAATCATAAAAGGTTAGTACTTTATGTTTTATGTTGAGAATTGTGCCTTGTATTTTGTATGCATGTGTATTGAGATTTTCGACACTTTTTTGTTGATCCCAACATGTTATAGTTTGTGTAATCTAACTAGAATAATTAGATATAAATCCTCATATCATGTATTAAAATTAAATGTCTTTTAATCTTTGAAACTTCATGGTTTTTTTTATTATTAAAGCACAAATTGATTTTCTTTTGGACAAGATATTTTAGTACAAGTAGTACTTTGATACCATTATTAGTATTATAGTAATTCGCTAATTATTGTTAGGATAGTAAGACCAAGGATTTTCGGACAAACCCTAAACTTTCGAAAAAACCGTTTTTTAAAAACCGAAGGGTTTTACTGCAGTGAGTGGTGTGCCGAATGCGACCTCGGTGAACAGGACGCATTTTGCTGCGCGGACCGCATCCACCATACGTTCGTGCGACGGCACGGCACGAAGTGCATGTTACGACGTGTCCAGATGCGGCCGAATTTTGAACATTTTGTAATTCATCAAAGTTTCTCAATGTTTTAACTTCTAATTTCCTCCTTATTGTGTTTTATGTTATGAATCATTAAGTTAATAAAAGTTGATGGATTATGTTGTGATTTATTTTATAATTTAGAATAGTAAGTTAGTTTTGGAAATCATTTAGTTTTATGTGATTGAAAGTTATTAATACTTAATACCTTGTTTGTGTTAGGAGCGAGTTCTTTGAGGGAAACTTCTAAACCCTTTTTGTTTTAGTACATACGTAAAAGGTACGTACGTACACAATAGGTAGTTAAATTAGTGGTATCCACCTAGTATTATGTTGTAGGCTTGGAGTAACACTCGAAGCATACAAGATGAATTAGAACAAAGTTTAAGGTTAAGTTAGAAGCGTTTGCTTCTATGGGTTGTTTGTGAATGATAATGGCTCTCTCTAGTACTCTAAGGATACGATTCTAACTCCTTAGTTTATTAAAGCTTTTCTAACATCGCAAATTAGCCTAGCTAAGACTAATTAGCAAAGGGCAGAGATTAACATAGCTTCCAAATCCAAGAAACAAAGTAAGCTTAATGAGATAAATACTCGGTTTTGTTTAGGCATAAAACTTGAATGATTTTTCGTTAATGAATCATGTCCTTAAATACATCAGCTTCATGTCCTAATTTTCATATTTTGATAATAAAACTAATTAGGAAAATTAAACAACTAACTACACTAAGTAGATCATGACTCCACCTTCCTTGAATTGTGGAAAAAACTCCACCTTCCTCGCATCCTTTCTAGAGCAAGGCGGATGGGGCTTGATGGCACGCCTCAATAGTAGGGAGTAGTTCCTACTTTCACACACAACACACGCTAACAACTCATGACTTGCAATGGCTCTCTTGCACACAACTTCCGGCGGCTCCATGATGCAACAAAAGTGTTACAAACTAGCATCTAACTCCAACGTGCATCCATGACTCCTATCAACACTAGGACTCTTACTTAACTACTTGTACATGACTTAGAATCATAAGAATTATATGACTCCTAGCTAGTACAGTTTTAGAGAATTGAAATAACAATTACAACTTAATGAAAATCAAAGTCAAACAATGAAAACAAACCGAACTCCATAACTAAGATAACTTAAGCATGAACCAAACTAATAATGGACTCTAATTCATTCTTGATGGACAATGAACAAGTTTTATACTCCATAATTGATTCTCCCACCATGGCTAGGATGGAACCAGCTTTGTTGATGTTGATGATGGGGTTACCCCGCCATCATCCTCCCCTTATTGAAAAGAGTTTGATCTGAAGCTTGGGATCTCACCAACATCTTCATGAAAAGGGCTAAGGTCCGGAAACATTGAAGGTAATTGAAACACGATAGGCTCTTGGCAACTTGATCTTATAAGCATTGGGGTTGATCTTCGCAGGACCTTGAAAGGACCATTTGAACTAAGTCTCAATTAAGAATGTCTCTTGGAAGGGAAACGTTCCTTCCCTCAAATGAATTCATACTAGATCACCTGGTTGGAATTAAACATCTTTCTTCCTTTTGTTCAAGCGTAGCTTAAGCTACTCATTAGCCTTGATAATCCTTGTTCGAACGAGTTCATGAAATTTCTTAATCTCCTTGCTCTTGCATAAGCTTTCATACTAAACTTGTTTTGAATTGAAAGTGGTGAAAAATCAAGAGTAGTGCAAGGATTAAGACCATAAATAATTTCAAAGGGACTTAAACCCGGTTGCCTTGCGGGAACTCGGTTGTATGCAAACTCATCATGAGGGAGCATGTCTTCCCATTGCCTTGGATCCTTGGTGGCTAAAGCTCGAAGTAAGGTACCCAAAAGTTCTATTGGTGATCTCAGTTTGGTCGTCGGTTTGTGGATATTTGGATGTGCTAAACTTGACTTTGTGCCCATCTTTTTCCATAGTGCAAGCTGAAAATGACTTAAAATTTTTGAATCTCTATCACTAACCATGGACCTTGGGACACCATGTAGTCTAACCACCCCTTTGAACTACAATAAGGCGGTTTGAACAACATCATGAGTGGTGTTACTAGCAATGAAATGAGCCATTTTAGAGAAGCGATCAACAACAACCACCATGATAGCATCCTTATGGTGTTGTGAGTGTGGCAAACCGGTGATGAAATCAAGACTCACATCCTCCCATGGGAGCTTGAGGTGTAGGTAAAGACATGTACAATCTTTGAGGCAAGGAATGCCCCTTGGCTTTTGACACGCATTGCATCTCTTCACCAAATACTCCCACATCTCTATATAGCTTGACCAATAAAAGTAATCACTCACCAAAGAAGTTGTCTTCTCGATCCCAAAATGACCGAATTTAGGCCTCCTTCATGGAACTCCTTGATAAGAGATTCACGCACACTATGCTTAGGGGCACATAGTTGATTGTTTTTAAATAAGAATCCATCAAAGAGATGGTATTGTCCTTGTGCGTGGCTTTGGCACTTAATGTATAGCTCACCAAAATCCGGATCTCAACATAGTTCTCCTTGACCAATTGAGGCCCATGACTTGGCCTCTCAATGAACTCAATAGCATGTACTTTCTAGACAAAGCATCCACACCTTTATTCATCTTTCTGACTTGTGCTTTATAACAAAGTGAAAGGCTTGCAAGAATTCCACCCACTTGGCATGGCGTTCTTGCAAATTTTGTTGGCTTTGTAAGTACTTCTAGGCTTCATGGTCGAGTGAAGGATGAATTCTTTTATAATTAGATATTGGCGCCAATGATCAAATGAACAAACTAAGGCATAAAACTCTTAATCATAGGTAGAGTATTTACGCTTAACCTCATTGAGCTTCTCACTAAAAAAGGCCGAAAGGTCTACCATTTTGAGACAAAACCGCACCTATTCCAACACCGGATGCATCGCACTCCACCCAAACACCTCATCAAACTAGGTAGGGCTAGAATGGGGGATGTGGTCAGGGGGCGGACCACGTGGGGTCCTGGGTGGCCGGGCCCCACCAATATTTTTGAAAAAGTTGTGAGTTTTGGGAAAAAAAATATGCCGAAACGCTAGGTGAGAAAGGCGAAAATCACACGCCTACTTCTACCATACCACTTCTTGTTCAGTGCTTTAGCTAGAATTCCCAAAAAGAAAACCTAAGAAAGGTCCAATGTCGACAACAAAGGAGAGAGAAAAAGAGAAAAAGGCAAAGGTGAAAGTGACGGATGTAGTAGTCAGAGCCGCCCCCAGACGGTGGGCCCACGACCAACAAATGGCACGCCACACGCGAGATGCCACGTAGCACATGTACCCAATCGTCGGTCAGCCACGTGGCTCGCCACCTGCCCGCCCACACCCTCACCCAAAGGTCCGTTTATTTAATGCTTATATTCGTATTTTCCTTTTGTTTCCCCCAAGCAATTTTTACTATTTATTTTATGGAGTTTGGTCTTTGGTGCAAACTTTCTTTATTTTTCATTAGTTGTTAATCGTATTACTAACGCTTTTATTGTTTGATTGATGCTATTTTATACAAAAGTGGTTATTGATCATAGATTTATATTTTTTAAAGAAATTCTGAAGTAGTAATATCAATAGATTTCTATATAAATGATGTATCATTATTACGTAAAAATAAATATAAATTAGTTATACAAGTTTGTAAAATTTTAAAAAAAGTATGAAAAAGTCAGATTTTAATTTGATATCGGTCGTCTTGTTATTAGATCATAAGAAGTCATTGGCAAAAACTATGATATAATTAAAGATTAAAATAAATCTCATAATGAAAGAAAGACTAAACCAAAGAAACATTACTAATTTCTTTTCAAAAGAATCAATAAAGAATTGTAATGGTTTATCTAAGAGAATTATTAGATTGTGATTTAAATAAAATAAAATTTTCTAGGTAATTTCATACATTTTGGGATTGTTCTTGAACTTTTTTATATTATTGGGTTGATTATATCGGGCCCCTTCAGGATCAAAATCTTGGATCCACCCCTTGTTGCTGTTAATCTCCTTCTCACCTCTTGAAAGCTGGGGCTTTGGGGTTCCATTAGAAGTGTTTAAGCTTTATGAGTTCGAGTACGGGTGCTATGGCAGGTGCTAAAGTCTCTCACGAAGCGCCTATAAAAGGGACCTAGGCCATGAAATTAAAGCTTTGAAATTGTTGGATGGAGGTGGGAATGGGCGATCTCTTATAGCTTGCACCTTCTTGTCATCTACCTTGATCCCTTCACTTGACACTAGGAATCCAAGAAAAGTCACTTGGTTAGAGAAGAATGCTTCAACAAAAGTGCTACAAACTAGCAACTAACTCCAACGTGCATCCATGACTCCTATCAACACTAGGACTCTTACTTAACTACTCGTACATGACTTAGAATCATAACAACTATATGACTCCTAGCAAGTACAGTTTTAGTAAATTGAAATAACAATTACAACTTGATGAAAATCAAGCTAAAACAATGAAAACAAACCGGACTCTATAACTAAGACCGATAACTTAAGCATGAACCATACTAAAAATGGACTCTAACTCATTCTTGATGGACAATAAACAAGTTTTATACTCTATAATTGATTTGCCCGCCATGGCTAGGATGGAACCAGCTTTGTTGATGTTCAATGATGGGGCTGCCTCGCCATTACATTGATTAAGGGTGAAAGCATGAGAAACTTAGTATCATGTATGTATAGGATACGAAATTGTTTGTATTGGGGAAATGAGTTGTGTTGTTATCAAGCATGAGTTTAGTCGAGTTGAGTTCAGTCGAGTTGAGTTCAAGTATGAGTAAGTCATATCTTAGAAAGCAAGTTATATTTCTAATTCAGCAAGAAGCTTTTATTAAAGTTCAAGTATTCTTAGAAGTTTCAAGTAAGTTTCACTTCTAGTCAAGTTCAGGCAAGTATTTTTAGTTCTTTCAAGGACTTAAAAGTAACTTGATTGATCACCAAGTATGTTAATATAAAATAAGTTCAGTTGCGTTCACATGTTTTTCTCTTGAGTTGACATGTTTCTAAACTATTAAATCACGTAAGAGAAAAAAAAAGTGGGCATTACAGCTCGTAGGTAGGATCCCCTATGAGCAATGAGCATAAGGGGGAAGTTGCAACCGCCATGTTGTATACTTCTTCGTAGGCTTTACATGACGATGTAGATGACCTTGTTCATTAGCGTAAAGCATCGAGATGGCAAAGGTTAGCCAAACTTCCAAAGGGCAAGGTCGGTTCAGGGGATGCTTGTTGGGGTATGATCATGCGATGTAGGACAATTGGTTGAGAGACGGTCCAAGGGACTCTAACTATCTTCAAGTAGTAGTTAGTAGCCCGTATGACTCTATGAGACGATAGTGCCCATTCAATGCCAATCTTATTTAAAGTAATATGAGTAGAGTTAAGGTTGAGTCGTTTCATTTGTCCCACATTTGTTTAGTATCATGTTTAGATTTAGATTTTCTACATTCCTTTGTGTATTTATGCTTGGTTTATATACTTGCCTTTTGATTATTTTAAATAGTTTCTATGATAGCTTTTAAGCTAGTTTAGGCTAAATTTCTTCCTTTTCCTTCTTTTTGTGCATTTTTCCTCCTTTGTGCTCTTTCTTTGAGTGTTTGTTTTTATTTCAGGATTTGGGAGCATGCTTGGAGGACCTACGCACAAACCCGAGGCAATACATTGAAGAAACGGGGCATCGAAGGCTCGAAAGAGGAAAAAAAGGAGGGAAGTGGACTAACCCGAGGGCCCGGGTCAGTCCAGGCTACAGTAGAATTCCATCCTGATTGCTCGACCCGCCGGGTTAGGCGGCCCAGAGGCACAGGTTCACGAGACCGCCCGGGTCGAGATGTTTTGAAGCCTAATTTGTTCTTGATCGGTGGACCCGCCCGGGTCAAACCACCCGAGCACTCGGGTCAGAGTCCTCGGCCAGTCGGGTTATTTTTCCGGAACTCTTTCTTTACTTTGATGCTTTTGTACGGGGGCTTTTATGTAATTAACTCTGTTTTATTTTTAGGACAATATAAGAGGAACTCCTCTTATTTTAGGTTAAGCAATTTTATTTTTAGATTAGAGAGATTAAATCTTATTTAACATTCAAACTTTAGAACCCTAGGAGAGAGAAAGTTGAGGTTTAAAGCTTTTGAACTCCATTTTCACATTTATGCAAGCTTAAAAGTTGGTAATTTCTTGTTTATTTCTTCTTTTCTTTCCTGAATAATCTTGTTTATTGTCATAGTTTTGTTATTTAGATCTTGTTTATTAGTTGTTGGTTTTCCCCTTTTCTCTTTCCTCCATGGTTATAGTGATAAAGTTATTTTAAGTTTTATGTTGCTTTATTTCCATGATGTGTGAGTAGTTTTATTACTAGGGGAAGGGATGTAACCTTCATTTACTCTTTGGATCCTAAATCTAAGTTAGGGGGTTAACTTTTGGGGTTAAACTTGTTGATTAAACTTGCTTTAATTGGTTTGTTGGGTGCTTGATCACCACTTGACTTGCATATTTGGAATTTCTAGTGAAGGATGGAGAGATAAAGCTAGGAATAAACTAAGTTTGGTTGCTAGACTAGGATCTCCATGAAAATAGATATTTTGTAGTTTAGGGAAGCTTGATTAATCATGTTGTGCTTGATTTGGCTAGATTGGTTGCTCATGCCATGAGAATAGGTCATGAGTGACTAATCAAGCTCCTCTTATTAGCTCGAGAGAGTAATTAGAGTTCCCATTTGCGTGAATTTTCCCCTTGTGATCCCCCATTTGTTTCCCCTTGGCTTTGATGATTGGATTCTTGGATTGAGTGTTGGTGAATCCCCTAATCCCCAGTTCCTTTACCCTTATTTTATCTCCTTTACTTGCTTTGTTGATTTAGTTTACCAATATCCTAGTTTCCTAAGACTTTAGAATTATTGCTAAAGCTCTCGAAAACCCCAAAAAAATAGATTTAGCTCATCGTATGTAGCGAATTAATCCTTGATTAACCCTACTTCCTTGTGGATTCGACCCTATACTTACCCTATCTTGGGTAGTTTAGGTTATATTTGGCGAGTTTGGAACGACCCGTCAAATTTTGAGCGCCGTTCTTAGGGAGGTAGCGGTTAACATTGGCTAATTGGTTAGTTTTGAGACTAAATTGTCTTTGTCTTTATTTTGGTATGTTTACCTCTTGATTGTTTTTACTAATATTCTCCTTATCTTTGTTAGTTTCATGTCAAGAAGATTGAGGGGTGATCCAACCATTCCCATCGATCATAACCTTAAAAATACATTGAGGCAATTAAGGAGAATCTTTAGGCACGGAACCCACGGTCCAGCCATCGGTCGTTGAACAACAAGGTTTTGAGCAAGGGCGTCGAGTCTCCACTACTTCTAGCACTATGGGGGATGAAGCTCCTAGAGCATTATGGGACTTTGGGCATCCCGAGGCCTTTGAACTCAAAAGTGGAGTTCGTTGTCCAACTACCACCGCCGACTTCGAATTTTCTCCACATTTGATTCGTATGATCGAAACAGATCCATATGGGGTATGACTTCCATGAGTGCCCTCTTGAGCATTTGGCTAATTTTCGGATTTATGTGCCACGGTGAAGCAAAAAAATGTGAGACAAGAGTTTGTGAGGCTCAACCTATTTCACTTCTCTCTTGTGAGCGAGGCTAAGAAATGGTTGCGATCCATTCCGGAAGACTCTTTAACAACTTGGGCATAAGTGACGAGCGGCTTTTGTGGATGAATTCTATTCGAAAAGAAGACCTCCGAAGCTAGGAGGAAGATAGCTAATTTCTCCCAAGAGGAGGGGATGATACATTATATGGAGCTTATGATAGGTTCGAGGACCTTCGAAGATCTTATCCTCACCATGGTTATAGTCAATGGATGCTTATGCAAAGCTTCTATGATGGTCTTCTTCCTATGACCTGTGCAAGCCTTGATTCGGTTGCGGGAGGCCACTAACAAAGCTTCCGGTTGATAATATATTGAGCCTACAATTGAAGAGGTAGTGAGACACTACTCTTGGGGGAATTCTACTAGAACCACAAATAAGAAGAATCTGGCAAAGGCAAGTATGATCATGATGCCATTGACCACATTAATGCAAAACTTGATACCTTTGCAAAGAAGTTGGAAAAAGTAAGCTTGGCAACTCCTAGCGAGGCACTTCCCAAGCTTTTTCTTGTGAAATTTGTGGTGGATCGGACCAAGCTAGTTCTTATTGTGGTGGGTCGATGGACCCGAGTTGCATGGGTGAATACTAGAGGTGAGGGGAAATCCCAACTTCAACAATCAAGGAAGATGGAATAACAATGCAAGTGGTGGATGGAAGAACCCTCAGCCACCTCGGCCTTACCAAGCCTCAAATAGGCCACCCGGATTCCATAACCCCCAACAAACATTCACACAAACACCCCCCCTAGAGCTCCCTTTGAACCAAACCAACCAAAACAATCTTCCCTAGAACTAACCACTCGTCAACTCTTCTTTGCCCAACAAACAAAAACCAATGCCTATAATGATAGGAAGTTTGGAGAGATAAACACTTCCCTCCAACAAATGAATGCTCACAACAAGATAATTGAGACACAACTTACTCAAGTGGCTCAACAAGTAAACAACAAGTCCTTAAATTATTCTACTCGACTTCCTAGCCAACCGATCATTCGAGAGCAAGACTCGAAGCCATCACTTTGAGATCAGGGGCTCGCTATGAGGGGTTGTAAGATGCCAGCACTTGATGATGCTAACCCCCTCCAAGGAGAGTGAGAATGTGGATAGTGGAGTGGATAAAGAGGTTGAAAATGTCATTGTGGAAGACATTCATGAGGATGGACCTCCTATAGTTTTTGAACCCGAAACATATGATGTATTTGATCTAGGATGAATCAAACACAAGAGTAAAACGTGCGGATGATTGTAAGATTAAACCCAATGATTCGAACAAGGTAACAATGGATAGTGCTTAGACGTTTAATGATAAAGGCTAAGCCCCCAAGAAACAATCTAAGGGTTTTGATGCGTAAAAGCAAGGCCCAAGCAATCAAGGTTGAAGAACACTCAAAGTATTCGATTAGCACAAGCAAAGCTGATTTCATTAACTAACCGAAATAAACGTCCAACTTAGCTATTTAAAAAGAATAGAATGTAACTTCTAATAGGCTTAGGATAAGTCCCTAAGTCCTAGACTCTAACACCTTGAATCATGTAAAATCCATCGTTTTAAGAACGTAGGCAAAACCATGACTCCTAATCAAAGTAAGATAACAAAACCGAAATAAACTAGATAACAAAAACCTAAACCAATTAGGATATGAAGAAGTTCACCAAGTGAACTCTCCTAATGCATGCCAATCACTAAGCACGCCATTTCACACGCATTGTTGCTGCTCATATTCATGCATAACCATGCAAGCTACTACGTGTGTTGAAGCCCCTAAAACACGCCATGCCTAGCCTCAATTGACTCCACATCTAACATGACATTGTTATGCATTAAAGCTAGCACATCATCATCCATACTTAGATCATACTCCTCATCTTCGAAAACTATTGTCCTCAATTTGAAGGCATTGTCATTTATTTTATCAATGATCTTAAAGGGGGCCTTCGATCTAGGCATCAACTTGTTTTCCTCGTGTTAGGATACCTCTCTTTGCGTAAGTGTAGCCACTAAATCACCCACTTTGTACTCATGTTGCTTGCGGTTTTTGTTGGCTAGCATTTGTACCTTGCATTCACTTTCTCAATCCTTGCTCGAACTTGTGCGTGCAATTTTAACATAGCTTGCGCTTTTGCTTGAGCATCACCATGCACATAATCACCTTTTGGCGATGGAATGAGATCGATGGGCAACTTGTGATTTGCGCCATATACAACTTCAAAGGGAGAGTGTTTAGTAGCATAAGTAGGAGAACGATTATACGCAAACTCAGCATGAGACAACTTCACATCCCAATCCTTAGTACTTTTACTCACCAAACTCCTAAGCAAAGCTCGGGGTACGGTTTGTTACCTCCAGTTTGCCCATCGGTTTGGGGGTGATGAGAGTGCTAAACAAAGCTTTGTACCAAGCATCTTCCACAAAGTTTTCCGAGAAATAAATTATGAACTTGGTGTCTCTATCACTCACTATTGTTTTAGGCATTCCATGTAAACGCCTAAATCTCCTTGAAATACAAATCAGCTACCTTAGATGCATCATCCGTTTTGTGGCAAGGAATGAAGTGAGCCATTTTAGAAAAACGATCCACTACAACCATAATTGAATCCTTACCTCTTTGTGTACGAGGCAAACCCACAATAAAATCCATGGAGACATCCTCCTAAGGAAATTCGGAACGGCAAGCGAGTATACGACCCTTGATGAAATGTAATCCTCGACTTTTGACAAGTAGCACAACGAGCAATAACACCTTGGACATCTCCTTGCATCTTATGCCAATAAAAATGTTCTTGCAACATTGCAAGGGTCTTAGTATTACCAAAATGCCCAGCAATGCCCTCCATGAGCCCTCCTAACAAACAATTCACGAATTGAACAAGAAGGAATACAAAGCTTATTACCTTTGAAGAGAAATCCATCTTGCATGACATAAGATCCACGGCTCCTTTAACACACTCCTCAACAATAGGGCCAAAATCAACATCTTCCTTGTAATATTCTTTGATGAGCTCGAAGCCTAACAACTTAGTTTGAAGCACACGAAGCAAAGTGTACCTTCTTGAAAGAGCATCGGCCACCACATTATTCTTACCTTCTTTGTACTTGGAAGAAAAGTTGAATGATTAAAGGAACTCAACCCATTTTGCATGCCTTGGATTGAGCTTTTGCTGCCCATATATATGCTTAAGAGCCTCATGATCCGAGTGTAAAATGAAGTGACTTGGGCGTAAATAGTGACTCCAATGATCCAATGCCCTCACTATTGCACTAGAATTCCTTGTCATAGGTAGAATAGTTCAACCTTGCCCCATTCAATTTCTCAATAAAATAAGCTATGGGACGCTTACCTTGCACCAACACCTTGCACCAATACCAACTCCACTAGCATCACACTCCACTTGAATGGTTGTGAAAAATCGGGTAAGGCTAGGATACGAGTGTTACATGAGTTGTTTTATGGTTTCAAAGGCTTGTTGGGCTGCTCCATTCCACTCAAACTTCCCTTGTTTAATGCACTCAGTCATGGGAGCCATAATACTACTAAAATTCTTCACAAATCTCCTATAAAAAGAAGCAAGACCATGGAAAGACCTTACTTGAGAAATAGTAGTAGGAATAGGCCAAGAGTTTATGGCTTCCACCTTCGAAGGGTCAACAGATACGCCCTCCTTAGGAAAGAACACTTCTCCAATTTAGCATAAAGTTGATGCTTCCTCAACACCTCAAATATGGCCCTCAAATGACCCAAATGATCAAGACACTTCGACTATAAATCGGTATGTCATCAAGGTATACCACCAAAATTTACCCAAAAGGTTTGAGCATCTCATTCATCAACCTCATGAAGGTACTAGGAGCATTAGTAAGGCCAAATGGCATCACAAGCCATTCATAAAGACCCACCTTAGTCTTGAAAGCAGTCTTCCATTCATCTCCCTCCGTCATTCTAATTTGGTGGTAACCACTTCTCAAATCTATCTTGGAGAACACCGTTGAACCATGCAATTAATCAAGTAAATCATCAAGTCTAGGAATAGGAAACCTATAATTGATTGTTATATTGTTCACAGCTCTAGAATCTATGCACATACGCCAAGTCCCATCCTTCTTTGGCACCAATAAGGCCGGAACAGCACAAGGGATCATGCTCTCCCTCACATATCCCCTCTCCATCAACACCTCAATTTATCTTTGAAGCTCGTTAGTCTCTTGAGGGTTACAACTATAGAGTTGCCTTGTTTGGTAAAGAGGCTCCAGGAACAAGGTCAATTTGGTGCTCAATGCCTCTAATAGGAGGTAAACCCGGGGGTAAGTCATTAGGAAACACATCACCAAACTCCTCCAAAATCCGGGCTACGCACTTGGGAATAGTAGGCTGTGAATTTGTGGTGCTCTCTTCACTCACTTGGACTAACAAATACCCTCCTCCTCTTTCTCCAACTCACTAGTAAATTATTTTTCAGTTAAAAGAAGGTTCTCTTTGGCGTGGGGTTTAGAGGTAACAAGAGGTTTCAAAGCAGCTTTTTTAGTCTCAATAGTTGCAATATAAACATTAGCACGACCATCATATTTCGCAAATCTATCATATTGCCAAGGACGTCCCAATAACACATGACAAGCATCCATATTAACCACATCACATAGCACTTCATCTTTAAATTTAATAATCTCAAAAGAAATAAGTGCTTGTTTATTTACCTTAACATCGCTGCCATCACTTAGCCAATGCAATTTGTAAGGCTTGGGATGAGGTGTGGTTGGCCAATTAAGTTTGTCAATCAATGTAGTGGAAACCACATTCGTGCAACTCCCCGTGTCAATGATCAAATCACACAATCTTTCTTTCACAAGACAACGTGTTAGAAAGATCTTGTCTCTTTGAGTCTCCAAGGGTGCTGCTTTGGAGTGAAGAGTGCGCATTATGAGTGCTTTTCCATCCTTCACCGGTTCTTCCTCCGAATCAGCTACATAGGCATCATCCTCTTCACCCTCATACTCCTCTTCTTCTAGGCTTGGGTCCTCCTTTGAAGCATAAGCCTCATCAATCTCTTGGATGTCCCTCAAAGTCATGACTCAATTGTTTGGACAATACTTGATCACATGCCCATACCCTTTGCACTTGAAACAAATCCTCCTCTCTTCTGTGGCTAAGGGTTGTGATGATTTGCCCTTATCTTGCTTGAACTTATCAAACTTAGGCGTGAACTTGGACGTGCTGCCCCCACCTTTCTCTCCTTGGTTCTTCTCATAAGTCTTCACAAACGATTTGGAAAACGATGCCTTTTGGATTTGGCATGTTTTTTCCACCCTCATGGCCACTTGACATGCTTCTTCAAACTCCAATAGGGGCTGCCAATCAACCTTATTGGCTACTTTCTTGTCGAGGCCAGTAATAAGCGTTCAATTTTATGTTCAACCTTCTCCTCTAAATCGCACAACATAGTTAATCTCTCAAACTCAGCCACATATTCCTCAACACTAAGGGTGTCTTGCTTGAAAGAGTGGAGCTTCAAGAACATATCTTGGATAAAATCCGTAGGCAAAAATCTCTTTTTCATACGCACCTTAAGTTGCTCCAACGAATCAAGTCGTGCTTTTCCTTCCTTTCTCCTTTTGTTCTTGAGATTTTCGAACCAAAGACTAGCATAGCTTGTGAGTTTCAACACAGCCACCTTGAACGGCTTATGATCATCATAGTCTTTGTAGTAAAAAACACGTTTAATCCTTTGTAGCCACTCCAAGAACTTATCTGGTTTCATGCTGCCATCAAATTCCGGAAGGTCAAGTCTCAAACCCCTATCATCATCATGAGGATGTTGCCTTCGTCGAGGTCTGCCTTGGGGTTGCTCATCATCCGAGCTAGTATCCTGTGTGGTTGAACGAACACTCCTAACAGGACTAAGAGAGTGGTTCCCTCGTCTACCACCATGCTGATTATGGAGGAGATTAACAAGCTCATCCATGCGTGCCCTTAATTCCTGTAACTCCCTATCTCGACGAATATTATTGGCTTGGTCGAGTGTAAGGCCTCGAGGCACTCTAACCTCATTACCATCTCCACTTTGATCTTCGCCCATGGTATAGGATCCAAACAGAACTTGGATCTTGGACAAAATTTCTTAACACACACGCTGCTAGGGTTATGATATTTAGTAAACTTTTGTGAAATCACAAAATCTTGGATAAACGATGGAGTTTTGGAAGGTTTCTTTGAAGGGGTAAGTGTAATGGATGGATGTGTTTTGGTGATGTTTTGTGAAATTTTCGAAATCTTGGAAAAAAGATTCAAACCTTAAGGGTTTCTTGAATGTTGAATTCACTCCTCCAATGGCCGAAAAAAATATCTCAAGGATGAGAACCAAAGCTGGCGATACCAAGATGATGTATTTGATCTAGGATGAATCAAACCTGAGTAAACGTACGGAAGATTGCAAGATTAAACCCAAAGATTCGAACAAGGTAACAATGGATAGTGCTTAGACGTTTAATGATAAAGGCTAAGCCACCACAAGAAACAATCTAAGGGTTTTGATGCGTAAAGGCAAGGCCACCAGCAATCAAGGTTGAAGAACACTCAAAGTATTCGATTAGCACAAAGCAAAACTGATTTCATTAACTAATTGAAATAAACGTACAACTTAGCTATTTAAACTAATAGAATACATCTCCTAATAGGCTTAGGACAAGTCCCTAAGTCCTAGACTCCTAACACACTTGAATCATGTAAAATCCATCGTTTTAAGAACGTAGGCAAAACCATGACTCTAATGAAAGTAAGATAACAAAACCAAAATAAACTAGATAACAAAAACCTAAACCAACTAGGATATGAAGAAGTTCACCAAGTGAACTCTCCTAATGCATGCCAATCACTAAGCACGCCATTTCACACGCATTGATGTTGCTCATATTCATGCCTAACCATGCAAACCACTACGTGTGTTGAAGCCCCCTAAAAACGACATGCATAGCCTCGATTGACTCCACATCTAACATAACATTCTTATGCATTAAGGCTAGCACATCATCATCCATAATTGGATCAACATCAAGCAAATAGGCTCCTCCAATGAAGAGCTACACTCCTCCGGTTTCATATCCTCAAAGGTTAGCAAAGAAGCACTTCAATGACAAATTTGTTTAGTTTCTTGAGATAATAAAAGGTTTACAAGTTTATATTTCATTTCTCAAAGCTATGGCTAAAATGCCCACCTATGCCAAGTTTCTAAAGGAACTTCTTTCTAACAAGTCCAAACTTGAAGAATGTTCCACCATTGCTCTCACCGCCGAAGTTAATGCGGTCCTCCAAAACAAGCTCCCCAAAAAGCTTGAAGTGCCATTGGGTATACAAATGATGATCTCAAGTGTCTAAGTCCCACCTTGTGTATGCATCGAATTCATTTGGATGATGGTCAAGCCTCCTCTATTCAGCCTCAAAGAAAGCTAAATCCTAACATGAAGGAATTGGTAAAAAAGAAGTTTTGAAACTCCTTGAGGCGGGGATAATCTACCTATCTCGGATAGTAGTTGGGTTAGTCCCGTTCAAGTTGTCCCAAAAACGGAGGAATGGCGAGTCATTAAGAATGACAAAGGTGAACTTATCTCCACAAGATCGGTCACCGGGTGGCGAATGTGTATTGATTATCGTAAGTTGAATAAGGCCACCCGAAAAGACCATTTTCCCCTCCCTTTTATTGACCAAATGCTTGAAAGATTGGCGGGTCATACCCATTTTTGCTTTTTGGATGGTTATTCGGGGTTCTTTCAAATCCTCATTCACCCCGATGACCAAGAGAAGACAACATTCACATGTCCATTTGGCACCTTCGCTTATCGAAGGATGCCATTTGGATTGTGTAATGCTCCTTCCACTTTCCAAAGGTGTATGACCGCCATTTTTTTGGACATGCTTGAATCAACCATAGAAGTCTTCATGGATGACTTCTCCGTGGTAGGTTCCTCTTTTGACATTTGTATCTCCAACCTTCAAAAGGTTTTGGAGAGATGTCAAAAGATGAACCTTGTTCTTAATTGGGAAAAGTGTCATTTTATGGTTGAAGATGGCATCGTCCTTGGTCATAAGATCTCCCAAAAAGGGATTGAGGTGGATAGGGCAAAAATTGAGGTTATTGAGAAATTGCCTCCCCCAACTTCGGTGAAGGGAGATATCTTTTCTTGGGCATGCGGGCTTTTATCACCGCTTTATCAAAGATTTCTCAAAAATTTCAAAGCCCCTCTCCAATTTTCTTCAAAAAGACTTTGAATTTAAATTTGACAATGATTGCATGAATGCTTTTGAAACTCTCAAAAAGGCCCTAATCTCTGCCCCGATAGTGCAAGCTTCGGATTGGAGCTTGCCTTTTGAACTAATGTGTGATGCTAGTGATAGCGCAGTGGGAGCCGTCTTAGGGTAAAGAAAAGAAGGAAAGCTACATGTGATCTACTATGCAAGCAAGACGCTTGATTTGGCTCAAAGGAACTTTGCCACCACGGAGAAGGAACTCCTAGCAATTGTGTTTGCTTTTTGACAAGGTCCGGTCATATCTTGTGTCTCAAGGTGGTGGTATACACGGATTATGTGGCTATCAAGTACCTCATGACCAAGAAGGATGCCAAACCTCGGTTAATTAGGTAGATCCTTCTCCTTCAAGAGTTTGATATTGAGATCAAGGATAAGAAAGGCACCAAAAATTCGGTTGCCAACCACCTTTCTCGCCTTCCCATGGATGTTTCACAAGGCTTGGAACCTCCCATCAATGATTCTCTCCAAGATGATTTCCTATATGTTGTGAAGGCTATGTATGCTCCTTGGTTCGCGGATTTTGCTAATTTTCATGCTAGTGGAGTCATACCGGATGACCTTAGCTACCAACAAAAGCGAAGGTTCATGCATGAGGCGAAGCACTATGTATGGGATGGCCCATACTTGTTCAAGAGGGGGGTGGATGGTATTTATCGGAGGTGTCTCCAGGATGATGAGATTGAATATGTAATAGGTATGTGCCATTCATTCCCATGTGGTGGTCATATGGGAGCCGACAAGACCGTGACAAAGATTTTACAATGTGGATTATTTTGGCCAAGCATGTTCAAGGATGTTTGGGGGTTTGTCAAGGCTTGTGATCGGTGCCAAAGAGTTGGCAATATCTCAAAGAGGCATGAATTACCCCTCACAAGCATCTTGGAGTCGGAAATTTTTGATGTTTGGGGGATTGATTTCATGGGTCCTTTATTTTCCCTCCTCCCTTGGTAACCGCTACATCATAGTAACGGTTGATTATGTTTCTAAATGGGTTGAAGCAATCGCCTCCCCTACAAATGATGCCAAGGTAGTTGTCAAGCTATTCAAGAAGGTGATCTCCCCTTGTTTCGGAGTTCCAAGAGCTATTATTAGTGATAGGGGATCGCACTTCGCCAAGAAATCATTCAAAGCCCTTCTTGCTAAGTATGGGGTGCATCACAAAATGGGTATCTCTTACCACCCCCAATCTAGTGGTCAAGCGAAGATATCGAATAGAGAGATGAAGCTTATTTTGGAGAAAACGGTGAACCGATCTCGAAAGGATTGGTCTTCCAAGTTGGATGATGCATTGTGGGACTACCGCACGGCCTTCAAAACCCCTATTGGCATGACACCATACAAGCTTATATGGGAAATCGTGTCATTTGCCCGGTGGAATTGGCGTGCAAAGCTTATTGGGCCATCAAGGCTTTGAATTTTGACCTTCAAGCTTCGGGTGAAAGAAGGATGCTTGATATTCATGAGCTTGAGGAGCTTAGGAGGGATGCTTATGAGAGTGCCGGGTGTACAAAGAGAGAACAAAGGCTTGGCATGATCAACGAATCATGAAGAGAGAGAGTTCAAGGTTGGCGACAAGGTCCTTTTTGTTCAATTCAAGATTAGGTTGGTTCCGGAAAGCTCAAATCAAGGTGGAGTGGTCCATTCACCGTGCAACAAGTATCCTGCATGGTGCGGTTGAGATTTGTAATGATGCCAAAAAGATGTTTCAAGGTGAACGGGCAAAGACTCAGATATATTATGATGGTGCACCTATTCAAGAAGCGCTCTATTGCTCTTGAGGACTACTCCCCCTCTCGATGATTGAAGACATATGCTAGTCGAGCTAATGACTTAAAACAAGCGCTTAGTGGGAGGTAACCTATTTTTCTCACTTATCTCTATTTCTTTGTTTTCTTTTTGGTTTTGATTCACTTGGAACGATGGATTTTCACATATTAGAGTGACTTTTGGATTAATTGTTGTGGTGATTTTGTGATTTGTGCATGTTTAGAATTGATTTAGATAACTTTAGAGCAAAGAGAGGCGAAGAAGAAAGGAAAAAGGAGCAACTTGGAGCTGACCCGAGCGCCCGGGTCAACTGACCCACCCAGGTCGCTCAAAGGGAGATCAAAATTCGAAACTGACAGCGAGACCCGCTCGGTTCACTTAACAACCCGCCCGGGTCGCGGTCTTAGGAGCAAAATAGCAGCGCATCAGCATGGTACGACCAGCCCGGGTCGCTCACCCGAGCTCGGGTTAGCGGATCCCGCCCGGTCGTGTTGGCGGTTGCACACTTAGGAAATCCGGCCGATTTTTTTTTTAACTTTTTTTATTTTTCTTCCCCTACTCCTTCATCTTCAACCTCTCATCTTTCTCAAACCCTCCTTTAAACCCAAACCCTAACTTCCCAAAACTCACTCAAATCACTCATCTCACCACTCAAAAACTTGAAATCCCTCACAAATCTTCATCCTCATCAGCTTTCTTCCATAAATTTCAACTTTTTCTTTCTCAAAAACCCCATTTTCACTCACTTCTCACCATTTTCTCTCTCCGTAAAATGTTTACCATAACTCTCAAATTCATTCATTTCCACTCAAATTTCTTCACAAATACTTCATAAAACCTCATTCCCCTTCCATTTCTTTCACAAAAAACTCAAAAACAAAAAAAAATTAACTTTTTCCCCACCCACCACACCTAGTTACGGGATTTTGATTTTTTAAGCAACAAGAGGTTCAGCACATGGAGAGGAGGAGGTCAAAGTGGAGTAGACAAGCGGGGAAGCTAAGCTCGACAACCGCAAGGGAAAACGTCTCTCGGGATTAATGCCCCAGGTGAGTTTCATGATCCCAAATTTCCTTTCCTTAATTAAGTTTGATGGTTTAGAGCATTTCACTACATTTCAAGCCCTTAAGGCTAGAATTTACCCCCACCCGCTTTGTTGATGAATCTTTGCTATCATTATGGGGGGATAAGGGGGGGATGTTAATAATATTGCAAATGATTTGCATATGAGAAAAGTGTTAATAATGAGAAGCAAAACCTATAAATGCATAACACTCGAGTTTCTTAGCTCTTTTGGAGGTAACAGGAGAGCAATGGCTTAGCATACTCAATTGGAGCCGAAGTCGTTCTCCATTTTAGGATAGGGAATGTTGCTCGTTCCATGGCTATTGCCGGACTTTCTTTGAAAGTTTTGATTTAGGAAATTGAGTCGAGCACCATGCCTGTCATCCTCCTTCAACCTTTTTTTTATTGTTCATCCAAGATAAGTGGGTCAAAAACATACGAAGCCAAAAATGCGAATGACTCACTTATTCACTAAAAAGTTATCCGGGTACTTCCATAAATTTTGGGGAACACTATTTCTGGAAGGAAGGATAACTCAAAATTAAGTCAGTCTGAACTAATGATCATAGGTTCTTACCTATGGAGACATAAAAAATTGAACCTACCTTTGATGTTTGACCATCATTTCTAAAGGAGTAGGCACCCCAAAGACTCACGAACGTCGGTCGATTGTTGTGGGCGGTTTAATTACCGCCATTCTTTGAGCATTTTGGGGTTCGCCCTTGGACTCCGAGGTCCAAGGGTCGAACCTCATAAACCAAAAATACCTATTGGATGCGCACCAGTTTTCAGTGAGTGGAATTCGTTTTACTTGGAAGATTGGTAAAACGTTTTCCATTCAACTTCCAAACTGCGGCATCACCGAAATCAAAAGCGGCGAGAAAACTATCTCATCTTGGAAGTCGCGGAGGGAGGCCGGGAGATCCGATTCTACCAAAGGCGGGATCCCCATGAGCTTTCCTCCTCCTCTTCCGCTCCTCCCTCACTCCTCCTCCCAACCCCCATCCTCCTATGTTCCCGACTATGCCCCTATTTATGCCCATATAGATAGGCGGTTTGATAGTTTTGAACAAAGATTAACCACCTTCCAACAAGAGATGCGGGATAGCTTTTCCCCCCATCTTGCAATTTTTTCATTATAACAACATGGTTTCTCCAGAGGCACCCCCTACCCCTCTTATATGCAACCCACTCCTCCCCACGAGGGGGAAGAAGACCTAGACCCTTGAGTTGGTCCTTATCCCCCACCCCCCTCCTCGATTGTTCTTATTTTTCACACCGAGGACGGTGCTTGGTTTGGCTTGGGGGGGTATTTTCATTGTTTGGGTGGTTTTTACTTTTCGGGGAAAGTATTAGGAGAACCTCGTTGCTATTTTTGATTGATTTGTTGCTTGTGATTGTGGTTATGCTTGGTGAATAGGTCAATGCTTGTTAATATGTGTAATGCCATGATTTCATTTTCCTATTTGTTTGTTTTTCTTAGTTTTTAAGAAAAAAAAAAAAAAAAATCATATATTTTTAAAAACACAAAAACAAATTTCTTTCCTTTTTCATCTTCTTTCTTTATTTTAGCTTTCTTTCTTTTCCTTTTCTTTTCCTTCTTTTTCAATCTTTGTTTTTAGTTCTAAAATAAATATTTATATATTTGAAAAAAAAGCAAAAATAAAAAAAATTATAAAAAAAAAAATCTGAAAAACAAAGAAAAATAAAAAGAAGTTTTAGCTTTGAATAAAATTTTGACTTCCTTGCCCAAGGAAGATGCTAGTTGATGATATATGTGGATTCCTAGCTTTGATTTTGAGTATATGTTTAGAGGCTCCTTTTGGAAGAGTGTGAGTGTTATTCTAGTATGAACACTAGACCAACTACAAGAGGGCGGGTGAATTGTAGTTGAGGGGGAAATTTTCAAATTGTATTGCGGAATTAAAACAAACTAAAAGTAGAAAGAGACAAACACAAGAGATTTTTACAAGGAAACCTTCCTAGGCCCAATAGGAAGAAAAACCTTGACCACGAGGGATTTTGACTCAACATCTCTTTACTATAATAGGCCAAAAGACTCGATCTTTTTACAACCTATTAATGGACCTTCTCTGTTCCTCTAGGAACTCGTTCCCAGTCACTCGGTTCCCCCGAACCGATTACACTTACTTGACTTCACTCGAAGTCTTCTCTTTTCTCTTTTCTTTCTCTTTCTTGATTATAAGGATATTCTCTTAATTTTCTCTCACCCAAACACTATGAATATTATAATAATAAGTATGTTGAATATGAGAAGAATTTTTACAAGAAACTTTCTAAGATAATAATGAATTTTCACTCAAGAAAGTTGTATGTTTTTCATTGAATGATCTTCCTCTTATATAGCTGCTCCTATCTAGCTTCTTCTTACGGAATTATAATGCTCCATGATGTTGGCTTGTAGTGATGTGGAGATAATGGCTCAAGTTTCGTTTGCACTTCCTCGACGTTCATTGCAACGGAAATAAACCAACTTCCACTATCCGTTAGTGGGAGTTTCTCCAGCAGTTTGTTTGGACAGTTAGCAAGCTTCATGGAAGTTGTTCCACAAAATATACCACGACTTTTCAACCTATTATTAAGCAAAGCAACAGCCATCAATAACTAAGAATCTTTTATCCAAGATTCTAAGTTACTAGATAGTAGATATATCAAACATACCTTATAATAAAAATCGAAGTGTATAAAACTAATATCTTGACTTAGATTAAATAAATAATCTCTTCTCCAACTGATATAAATGCAAAAATAACCATTACATTATTTTTTGTATTTTATATTTTTCTGAAAATAAAATCTATATTATAACCTAAGTATTTGGAATCATCAAAACATGGAATACAACAATATTCCACCATTTTTATGATAGCCAAATATAAGAGCATGGTGAAATCAAAAACTAAGAAACTAAAGTAAAAAAAATAAAATAATCAGAGCAAAAGAATCAAGAGCTAATGACTTTAACTAACAAAATTAACAAAAAGACTAAAAAGCAAAACTAGCACTAAACTAACAGGGACTAACAATCTGGACTAAGAATCTAATTAATCCTGTGAAATAAAATAACAATCTAACGATGCCCCTACAGAAATCAGTTTGAAGATAAAGCAAAGAAAGGCCGAAAAGCATCGATCAAGAAACTAAGAAGACTAGAATACAATTTTTATGTTATACTTTATACCCCCTTTTGTCATCATAAAACAACTAAGTACCCAGCGGACTCTAAAGTGCATACGTATACAACAATGTCGAGGTGTAGTAGCTCAAACATGCATCTAATAATACTAGCCATCGAACATTTTAATGAGCATATTAAGATAGAGATGATGCACTTGGACATGAGAAATGCAAACTGAGTTCATGAAAAATAAAATAAAAAAGTAAAGAAAACAGGAGGAAAAGCAGGTAATAAGAGGTGAAAAGAGATAAAAAGATATAATAGAAAAAATGTTATCACAGGGCCGATGTGGTAACCACATCCTCCCTGGTGATAAAGAGATAGTAACAACCATCCACCATTGTTTAATACAAAACCAAAAAAATTTAACATTGTTTCATCAGTTATAGGGAAGGAAGGGAGTTAGGGCTTAGAGGGCTTGTGGCAGAACAACATTACAGAAGCAGGCCACCGAGCGTCAATCTTCTCCTGACCACTTGATTCTCCTTTCTTCACTCTGGCGAGGATGCGCTCTGGTGAAGATCGGCTGCGGCAATCTTGGCTTCAACACTCTAGACTCTTGTGTGCGGGAAGGGACGAGACTCCTGAATTGAATGTAGAATGACATGGAGACCAATAGTGGAGAGAAGGGGAATATCAACGGCCCTTGATCTGAAGGAGCACGATCCTCCTCAGGATCGATATGAACTGACACCACTGACCACCCCATTCCTTGGGAGGCTTGGTCGCAGTAATCCTTTGACTCTTCATACGGCCTGGAATTACAGCCATCCAGCGACCTCCTCCTGAAACTTCCTCTTGTTCCCGGTCTCCTTTCCCCAGACCTGCAACCTCAAGATTGCTTTTCCCACTTTGTACCCTCGGAGACATCACGGATAAAGTCTCCTTAGTCAAATAATTGTCGGGCTCTAAATCCAAAGAGGTACTAGAAGGGAGTTTAATTTGGTTATTTTTTAGAATAATAGAAATAAGGTTTGCGTACTGACTTTTGTGTTGTGGGTAATACAATGGGAAAGATGAGAAATTATTATTAAAGCGGAGGAAAGTTTATTTTTATTCTTAGCTGACCTGAAAACATTAATGAAAGATCCATGAGGCTCGCTTGAGTCCTCTTGGATGTCACTTGGCAAAATGAAGCGCCCAAGCAGATGAAACGAGAATTTGTGATAAGGAGTGAGATCTTTTTATCTAGGGACAGGTCAGAATCCTTACCCCTAAAGAAACTTTTGAAAATGGTAAATTTGAAGCACCATTGACATTCGACTTAGCCCTACCCTTTATATAGTCATGTACCCTTGAGTTGTTTACCCCAGAGCCATTCACCGAAGTTCTTTTCGGTGAAC